>VSMD01012003.1:0-107894 GCA_008750895.1 Mirza zaza | reverse complement strand
GACCAGCCTGAGCAAGAGCGAGACCCCATCTCTACTATAAACAGAAAGAAATTAATTGGCCAACTAATATATATAGAAAAAATTAGTCGGGCATGGTGGCACATGCCTGTAGTCCCAGCTACTTGGGAGGCTGAGGCAGCAGGATTGCTTGAGCCCAGGAGTTTGAGGTTGCTGTGAGCTAGGCTGACGCCACGGCACTCACTCTAGCCTGGGCAATAAAGTGAGACTCTGTCTCAAAAAAAAAAAAAAAAAAAAGCTTACTAGCAAAGTAGGGAAGCAGCTTTTGGGCAGTTTATATTTCATATCTTCTTTTAAAGGACAAGGCTTGGGGATAGAAATATAAGATATACTTTCAAATATACTAAAATGTTCTGGATAGATGGCATATTCTTTGCCTGTAGGCTCTGCTAGATTTGTCCTCTGATCCTTCACACCTCACTTTAAGGGCACCTCCCCCCACATTAGAATGTAAGTAAATTAATCCTCCACAGTTTGAACAAAGGCCTTCCTGTAGGTTTCCTGTATACCTGCTCTACCACCTGTTTCTGGTTTCATGCCCCTGGTTAGTATTTGTTTTGGGGGGGTCTTCCTTGTTCCTCACTCAGCCCTCCCCCCAGGCCATCTTGCTGCACCTGTCCCTCGGGGCACAGAGAAGGTATCCCATAAATGTGCTGAATGAGTGGGTATAAGTAAACTTGTTCCTTGGAAATAAATGTGATGCAGAATATCTGCTTGACTCCAAATGGTCAATAAATTGAGCCAGAGAGTAATTGAAACGTCTCATGCTATGAAGGATCCACGTTGACTTATTCTTGGTTTATTTTTATCAGACTTGTTGCTGTCATATCCATGTAATCAGGAAGGAAGAATCTAGGCTGGTAGTTTGCCTTAGCTGAATCTTTTTTCCATTAAGATTAAGTAAATACGCCCAAGTATATATATATTTTTTATTCAATACTATAACATTAAAATTTACCAAAAAAATCAGCTACAATGCTACTACTTTCTTTTTTCTAAATTCTTTTCAGTTCTTCTGTTTGCATCTGTACATTTTATGTCATTATAATCAGTGTTAATGTAATATTCCCTCAGCATATCAAACACATTACCATGCTTGTAGTAAATATTCTTACGTTTAAATCATGTACCAAAGCATATATAACAAATTCCATATTCTTAAACATTTAGATTGTTTGCATTTTTATTTGCTATCAATGGTATTAAAGTGATTCTCTTTGGTTTTTATTGTTTATGTATGTGTGTATGTATTAAACATATGGAGTAGACGGCACATAGAGAGGTTTAAGAGCATGGCTCTGGAGTCCCGTTCCCTGGGTTTGAGCCCTGCTGGCTCTGCTGTTTATTGCATGACCTCCCTGGCAAATTGAGTGACCTCTGTGTGTCTACTCTCGTCTGCAGAATGGGGGAAAATTCTGTTCAAGATTAAGTAATTTATGTAAAGAGCTTAGAACACTGTCTGATACAAAGTGAAGTTTCATTAAAATCTAGCTGTTAGATAATCCAAGTTGGGGGAGGGGTGGAGGTGGGGATAGGTGAGGATAGGTGGGGATAGAAGCATAGTTGAAATGAGATTGGCCATGATCCTGCTGACGAACCTGGCCGAAAGGGGTTCACTATACAACTCACTCTGTCAGAAACTTTAAAAATAATAGAAAGTAAAAGCACACACAGAATATAAACATTTTAGCTTTTACATTTTTTGACTTGTGAATTTTTTTCTTTGGATGTGTTTCTAGGAGTGGGATCACCAGGTGGGGATATCTTATCATTGTTAAATATGGCCAACGGTGGAGATAACTCAAAGAACTAAAAGTAGATCTACCATTTGATCCAGCAGTCCCAATTGCTGGGTATTTACCCAAAGGAGAAAAAGACATTCTATAAAAAAGACACCTACACTCCAATGTTTATAGCTGCACAATTCACAATTGCAAAGATGTGGAAACAACCCAAGTGCCCATCAAGACATAAGTGGATTAATAAAATGTGGTATATGTATACCATGGAGTACTACTTAGCCATAAAAATGGTGAACTCTTAATACTTATTGTATTAACCTGGGTGGAACTGGAAACCATTCTTCTAAGTGAAGTATCACAAGAATGGAAAAACAAGTACCACATGTACTCACCATTAAATTGGTACTAATCCACCAACACGTATGTGCGCATATGGAAATAGCATTCATTGGAAATTAAGTAGTTGGGGGTGGGAGGAGGGGGATGGGTAAATTCACACCTAACATGTACAATGAACACTGGGTGATGGGCACACTTATAACTTTGACTCAAATAGTACAAAAGCAATTTATGTAAACAAAATGTTTGTGCCCCTGTAATATTCTGAAATAAAAATATATGGCCAATTGTTTTAGTAAAGAATTGTACAATGTGCAGTGTGGTCCACAGTCTGTGAGTAAATCAGTTTTATCACAGCCTTCAATGGCACTGAGTATTAACATTCCATGTTTTCGTCCAATTTTATAAATAAAATTGTACCTCGCAGTTATTTAATTTCCCCCTTTTTTTGACGTCTAGAAACTTTGAACATTTTCTTAATTTGTTTACTGGTGGTTACTATTTTAAAAATTTTAAACTGTCTGATTCTGTGCTTGGTCTTTTCATCTTATTAAAGTTTTATAGGGACCCCATTTTATGCAATATAGTAGTTTGGAATTAAACTTATTTCAGCTATCTTTAAGTGAAAGGAGAAACTGTCTTACCTATGAGGCTTTTTTGACATTTGATTTATAAACAACTACTTCAATCTGCATTCCTGGCAAACATTTTTGATACTTTTAAAATCCCAAATGTAGGAATGATTATGATCTCCATGACATATTTATTTAGAATGTTTTTGATTAACGGTTGCTATAAATAAATGTTCAAGCCATGACGAACTGCTCTGAGGTGACGGCCACCCCTGTTCTTCACACAGCATTGCCCTCGGTGTGCTGTCCTCTTCATCACGGACCATCTGCCACCGGAGGCTGGGCTGCAGATGTCCTCTGTCAGTGAAATCTCACCTCGGTAAATTTTCAGGTGTTTCTGTGAAGGGCAGGGAACTGCAATCCTGCGTTGTGGTGTTCTATGTTTATGTGATAAAAATATGCTCATATTTGCTTTTTTCTTATTCATTTCCCACTTTTCAGGATACTAATCGCAACTGCCAATGCCAACACAGAAATATGACCACCAGTTCTCTCTGTAGCTTTTGAAATATGGTCACCTGTTTATCATAGGAATGCCAAAATTAATCTGATTGTTTTCTTTTACTAATTTATCTTTTGTTTCTCCTCTTTTGGGATTGGCACATTTCTGCTGTATTTATTATACTTGTTGCAATCTTTTTTTAAAAAAAATCAGGATGCTAGATCCTCATATAGTGGTTTACCTAAATGTTATAGTTTTCTGTAATTTGTAAGTAATAGTGTTGTAATGTGATTTTGGATGGACTCGAGAGCCATGTTTTATGTCATCTGAGTAAACATAGGGATGAATGGTGACAGTGTATGAAGCCTTTCATTATTTTATATTCATATTATTTATTACTTGGCGAATGGCACCAGGGGCATAAAATTGTTTTATTTCTCAGATTTGCATGAGAACTTTCTTACAAAAACCTGTTATGGTACATAACACATCCATAAATCCTCGTATAGTTGTCCTTTTGGGGAACTACTTGTAGTTTTGTGGTTGTTTTTTTCCTTTTTCATTATTTGGGAAACTTTTAAGATAGGAAAATTTGCCACGATAGAGTGGTCCTACCAATTTTTTTAAAGGAATCACTCGAAATGGAATGTAAGGTCTCGTTTTTTTTTCTTAGTAATCTTTAGAAAAGTTAAATTTTAAGCCTGAGTTTGTGACATGAGATGATGTGATTGCTTAAATTTGAATCCTGATTATCAGACTTAAACGGGTACCTTTTAAAAGATCTGATATTATAACAAAAAAGAGTTCTAAAACTTACACATTGATGATTTACATGATTTTTTTATGAGAATTTGCTGGATGTGTTGTATATATTTTACGAAACTTATGAAATATATGAAAACAATTCCTAGAAGAGTGTTTGTACTGGTAAAAGGCAATGACAAATGTAGATATAAATATCCTGTTAAATCAATAACAAAAATTTAGCTTTTGTGTTTTGCAAAATGTTGATTTTTGGGGTCCCTTGGGAAAGATGCGTTGCTTGTTAGGCAGCCGGTGGATTCGATCCTGGCGGGGGTGGCGTAGCCAGGGCTGCAGTCACAGATACGCTTACCTCTCCTTGCGATTTCAGCTTTACTGTGAACCTGAGAGATGGTGACATTTACAGATAGAGGGGCTTGTTCGTATCTTGGCAGTAAATTCGGTGCAGAAGGACTTTCCCAGTGCGACGTGTGCTCTCTGCCCTAGGTGCATGCAAACCATCTTCTCAGACTTACCTACGAACCGTCTCACTACTCGTCTCACCCATCAGTGCGATTCTTTTTCTCCGTCATACTTGACGCTGAGCCCAAGGGCGAGCCCGTCTGCTTCCCACTCGTGCTCACGGTGTCTGACGGTGAACGTCGGCCAAACCCCTCTGCCCCCTCGGCCGCCCCTCGTGGCTGCCTGGGCGTCGTGGGCTGTCTTCCCCTGCACGGCTGGCGCGGCACCGGGAGGGAGCCACCTCTGCCTCGTCCTGCAGGCGCGTCCCGTACTCCTTTCCCACGCCATCTCCCTTTTTTTGGGGTCTCGTTTTCTTGGCCACTTAAAAATTCCCTTGGGGTTCAAGCTGGTGTTCAAGCTGGTGTTCATAGGTCAAACCTGATTTAAAATGAATAGTTCGCGGAACCCTGGAGAACAAACTAACAAACGGTAGATTTTTCACCCTAGGTCTGGGTTTTATATCTACACTCCTGAGGGGCAGTACGACACAGGGCTAGCCATTAGGGCCTCCTGAGCCAGACTGTGTCTGCATTGCCGTCCTGGTTCTGCCAGTTCCTCGCCTGTGACCTTGGGCAAGGTGCTCAGCCCCTCTGGGCCTCAGGTGGTTTACAATGGAGTTACTAAAAATCCTTACGCCATACGGGGTTGGTGAAGGCTAATTGAAAAAACACATGTAAAGCGTCTACACTAGTTACCTGACACAGTTTAAGTGTGCTGTCGCTATTGTCTCAGTAGCTGGGCCTGCGACTTGTCATCGCCACCGGCTCTTACCAGGGCTCAGTGCTGCCCCAGGCCTCTGCTCCCTGGTCACAGTGATGCTTGCACTGCGGCCAGTGACCTGGTAGTATGTCTATTATTAGGCTCCCGAAACATGTATATTAGGTTATGACCAGAAAAGCCAGACTTTTTATAAAAGAAAAAGCAATAAACTACATGAGTATAATATAAGAATTAAATCACACCTGCCAAGTTACTCTGGGTTGGCTAGGAAGGCAAAACAAATTTGGTCTTATCCACTGTTTGTTCTTTGGTAACCTAAAAACAGTTAGCGCTAACCTGATGAAGGACATTCATTCATGTCCTTGACCGTCCAGGTCCTATGTTCCTAGCTTTCTGCGAAAAGCAGCTCTTGCCTAAGTGGAGAATTGATATCCTGGCAAGCTTTGCATCGAAGAGAAGACGATGTAGGCCCTCGGGCATGGCTAGCGCACGGGCCGCCGGTGCTCCCGGGGGAGTAAAGCGTCGCGCAGTTGCGTGGCTCAGTAGCAGCTGATCTGCTGCCACGTGTGCACTCGCACCGAACTCGGAGAGGCCATTGTGCTGTTGTACTTGGATCATTCCAAAAAAAAATGGGTGAGTAATAATAAATCAACTTTCCAAACACCACACCTTTTCTGGGCTCTGTACCAGATCTGGAGGGGTGATGATAGCAGTGAGCTGGCCGCTGGACCCAGGCCTGTGGCTGCTCTGGTGGCCGTGGGGCCTGTGGCCAGTGCCAAGCCCGCGGACGGAGGTCTCTTGGTGCTGCCTGCGCCGATGACTAGTCAAGAGCAAGGAGCGAGGAACACTTGCATATCTGGGAACGTTATCTTTTTACGAGCCATTTGGCTTGTCCCTTGTGCAATTTGACATTAATTTAGAATTTCTTGCTTATTCTGACTTCTAGTGGGACTCTAGGCCAGATGTCTTTGGAATTGAAATAGCTCTTGGCTTCTGGTTATTCTGGGGTAATCCATAACAGGCTACCAATGCTGGTCTTTGGTTTTAGAGGGCTGTGGGAAAAAGAGTTGCTCAACAATGGTGTCATGAGCTGAGGACGTATGTGAGGAGTCATCATGTTCAGCAGTCAGAACTGCTGGGATCAAATGAGATGACTCATGCTAAAAGGTCAGTGTCTGGCTCATTAGTTCCCTTCCCTACATGGATCAATTAGTAGCTAACACATTGAAATTGGTTCCTCTAAGAAAACTAAAGCCCCCAAGGAGTAATATATATGATTTATTTTTATAGCTATTTTAAAAAAAATATTGCAAACATATTGCAAATGTACTCAATATACCATATAGGTATGAAATGTTAACGTCTTGCCATGTACTTCCTAAGTTCATTTCCTGAAGAAACAAAAGCTTGGAAATACAGCAATAAGACACCTCTCCCTGCCCTCTTCATGTCTCTATCCCTTCCCTTGTGTCTGTGAAGTGGTAGACATTCTTCCTATCACTGTTCTTAACTTTTACTACATATCTGTGTATTCATAAATCAAATACAGTGTTTTGGTGTTATAAAAGTTTGCACAAACAGTATAGTAATGTAGTATATCCTTTTACAACTGTTTTTAACATACTCATTTTGAGATTTATATTGATGCACGTAGAACTAGTTCCTTTTAGCTGCTGCGTTAGGGTTTCACTGTAGAAATATGCCATTTATTTAGGTACTTCATATATGTTTAATTATCATTAAACACTTTGAAGTATTTTTGACTCTGTTTCAGAGTAGATATTAAAATCCAGGTTTATCCAGGTTCTATCATGCTTTCTATAAATATTTGGAAAATAAAGTTGGGAAAAATGAGCTTGTAGGCTGCCCCCTAGCGTATCTCTGGGATCTCAGTGCAAAGGACGTTGGTGGTCATGTGCCACTCTGGCCTGGGGCAGGCAGGACCTGGGCAGCCCGGTCTCCTTGTGGGGCTGTGCTGCAGGAAGACCCTAGGTCTGCAGAGGGTAGGCGGTCAGCTACTTGAGGCATCGGCTCAAGGGAAATACATGATCCTTTTTTTCTTGAAACGCCAGTACAGTGAATTAGTGATGTATTTAAGGCCTCTAAGGTGCTGAGATGCAGGAGAAAGTTTTTAAAGTGTAAGACGTGGACCCAACCCTTAAGAAACTTGAAATGTAGCCGAGGAAACAAAACTAACATTAAATGGGATGACTGCATGGCTGAACAACTTAGTACACACGATGTTGGTACCCCTTGTTACCTTTTACAAAAATGGGAGATTTTATGTTTTTCTCTGCACCTTGACTTCTCATTCAACAATACCCATAGAGATCCTTTCTCAGCATCTGGGGTGGAACTAATTTATTAAAGGCTGTATAATATTCCATGTTATGGATGCATCATAATTTATTTGCCCATTCCATTATGAATAGGTCATTTTTTTTTTTTTTTGCTGTAAATTGCTAAAAATTGTTGTGACGTCTTTGTGTGTACTGGTGCTCTGATTTCTGCAGAAGAGATGATCAGTGGCGGATGGCTGGGCAGAAGGGTATGTGTATTTTCAATTTTAACGAATGCTGCCATGTTGCTTGCTAAAAATGCCATAATTCATGTTTCCCCACAACCAACACATGAGATTATCTTCTCCCTACATTGTCACTTCCAGTAGTTATGATATTTCTTCTTAAGTTGCTGATGAGATACAACGATACACCCTATTGTTATCAATTTCTGTGAACACTGGGAATCCAAACATCTTTTTGTCTATTATGTCAGCTATTTGTTTTTGCTGTTTTGTGCACTGCTTATATTTTGCCTGGTTTGTTATTAACCTTTGGGTTTTTTTTTCTCAGTTTGTAATAGCTGTTTATATAGAAGAGATGTCAACTCTTTGTCATCTATGTTACAAATATTTGGACCAGATAGAGCCTTTGTCTCTTGGCTTCCTTTATTAGCCAGTTCACTGAAGGATTGTAGCAGCAAAACTGAATTTCATCAGCTCAAAGGACAATTTAATTAATTTGATATATTAACCAACCTTTTTGGAAAGGTCCACAAGTAAAGTTAGATACTGATGGGGGTGTGGTACAGTCTGCTTGTTGAAGGATGTGGTGTAGCTCACTGCATCAGCTGGCTTTTGTATCTCTTCAGCTTTTCAGGCGTTCTTCAAGCAACAGGGAGATATACGTACGCGTGATGCACAGAAAACAAAGTCTGATCACTGAGCAGTTATAAACCACTCACTGCTCTCCCTTCCTTATGGAAATGGGGTCCTAAAATCTTGTATCATTCTTTTTTTTTTTTTTTTTTTTTTTAGAAACCACACCATCTTCAAAGCCTCATCCACCTGTTGTGGGCAAAGTGACTCATCACAGCATCGAACTATACTGGGATCTGGAAAGGAAAGCGAAACGGCAAGGACCTCAGGAGCAGTGGTTCAGGTTCTCAGTTGAAGAAGAAGACCCCAAAATGCACACTTACGGTATCATTTATACGTAGGTGCAATGTTGAATTGCTTGCCCTTTTGCTTTTGCTTTCCTGATTAGTAGAATGATTTCTAAAAAGCCACTGCTTTTTGAAGCTACATTTTGAAATTAAAGAATGAGTCAGCATCATTTGCATTCATGCTCTTTTATGGGTTATAATTTTTAGAAAATAAACATTAGTGGTAACTCTGAAATTAAACCCATACCTTTGAGAGCTTCTTTGACTTCCGAAATGTTCTAATGGTATATTTTTAAAATCCAAAATGAAGAGACAGAAGCAAAAGAGTTTGAAATTAGTTGAGGTTCCCGTCAGGCTGTTGTGTTCACAGATGTGGGATGGGTCCCCACGTGGTCTACCCCAGCCAACTGTCTGGTCTCATGTCGTACCACCTTCCCATTGTCAACTCTTAGACCAAACTGGTTCCCTCCCTCTCAGCCTCGACCAAGCCAAGCGGGTTCCCATGTCAGGGTCTTGCTCGTTGCCTTTCCCTTAAATGGGTTTTCTTTTTAATATGGCTGATTGCTATATCCTCCCCCGCCCCCTTGCAAGTCTTGGGTCAAGAGGCCCTCTGAGCAAGCTGTCCTTCCACTGGGTGTCCTGTGTCTCCAAACCGTGTTTCACAGCTCACGGGATTCGGCTCTGCTGGAACTAAGTATCTTAGTTGTCTACTTATTCATTTTTATTTTATTTTTATTTTTATTTTTACCTCCCCACCAGTATTTAAACTCATCGAAAGGTAAGACTCCCGCTTGCTTAACACTCTACCCCCAGCTCCTAGACAGTGCTGCCTGGCATATGGCAGGCCCTCAAAGTATTTGTCACATGAATAAACCAACGCAACAGGAGTAATCAAGAAGCCAATTTTTTCCTTAGTCTTCCTATTAACTCAGACTGATTTCTTCCCTTTGACAGATTTACCACTCGCAAAATGGCTATTGCTGTGATTCAGGAATACCCAAAACGAGACACAAATAGGGTTTTCAATTAAGCTTTTAATTCTGAGATAATTATAGATTCCTATCCAGTCATAAGACATAACAGATCCTGTGAACCTTTTCCCGTTTCCCCCCTTACGGTAACACCGTGGAAAACCGTCGTGCGCTATCACAACCAGGATGCTGGCCCTCTGCAGGCAAGGTGCACGACAGTTCTGTCACTTTCTGGCCGTTTCCCACGGTGGCATCGTGCTAAGGGTACTGGTGTGAGGGTATACACAGACAGGAAGGCCTCAGCTGTTACCCGAGCAGTGAGATACCTGATGCTCGAGAAATTTCTCCGTACCCAAAAATGCAGTATCTGAGACGTAGTTACGACGTGAAAATGATTCCTGGCCTGACTGCTCAAAAATTTTATTTGCGTCATGTGTTATTCTTTGAAGGTAATTTCTATCCGAAAGCGTGAGTTATGACAAGTTTTTCTGTGACAAGTTTTTCAGCCCGCTCGGGCTGCAGGCGGAGCTTGGACAGGCGGTGGGGCCGTCCTCGGCACTCCTTTACTTCTTCTCGGCCCTTTCCCTTTGCCAGGCGTCCAGGTAGACACCGTCACCTGGAGAAACTGTAGCCAGCCCGAGGTGTCTGTGTTACTCTCTCCTGACGAGCTGGTGTCGCAGTCAGGCCAGAGGGCACACTACCAAGCTGGCCTGGCATCTCTGAGGACCGTGCCAAAACGCCTGTGCTCCCTCGGAGAATGAGACAGCCCCAACCTTGACGCTAGGTGGCAGAGTGAGGCTGTGTTAATCCTGACCTCCTTTGCTTCCTTATTTCGCTTCCTCTAGATATCATTGAAACTAGCAAATGCCTTTCGTGAAAGAAGCGATTATCTAGAATCTCTGATGTTGGGACTGTGGGTTTAAGAGCTTCATCCTGATCCATAACGTCCTGTCCCTGTCAGTCGTCGTTCTACCTTGAATCGGTGGCCCCGTCCTTGGACTTGGGCTCTCCTCCACTGCTTCTCGTGGCCAGTCGGTTGTTGGGCTTTGTCAGTTCCTCCTTTGCAGAATCCCCTTGGTAGGCAGGGGCAGGTCACCCGCAGGATGCAAGCTCCGTCGCCTGCCCAGCTCCCTGACGCTACCCCAGGTCCCGAACCTGCCCCTCGGATTTGCCGCATGAGTTGGCCTCATCCCTCTTTTATGCCTTCTATCCCTTCATTCTATCTTGTTGGGTTAATTTTCTCTTTAATCTTCCTTTTGTCTGATTGTCTTGGGTGGGTCTCCGTTGCTTGAAAGATGAAGGTTAAACTCCTTAGACTAACGTTTGGTGCCCTCCGGTTCCCCCACGACCTGCCTTTCCTGCTGCCTCTTGTTTCTGAGCACAGACCTTTCACTCAGATCTACTTCGGCCCTTTGTGCCTTGGCTTTTCGGCACGTGTTCAGCTGTTTTCCCTGTTCAGACAAACTCCCCCCATGGCCCCATCCTTCCTTCTGCCCAGGTTGGATTTGACCTCCACTGAGAGGTTCCCCTATTGTACTATTGTCTGGCCCCCAAATTCCCATGATCGGGGCCCAGGCCATGCACTTCTCTCCTCCGGTCAGCGTGTGCTATCGAGTGCCCACGGGGCGTCGGACACTGTTCTGGGAACTGGAGACAGACAGACAAAAATCCCTCCCTCACGATGAGGCAGGCAAACAATAGATAAGGTTACGTAAGTAAAAAAGTATGTCAGAAGGTGGTAAGTGCTAAGGAGAAAAAGCATAGGAAAGTTGAGGGTTTAAAGTAGAGTTGGGGACATCCTCACCAAGAAGGTGACTTCTGTGTAAAGATATGAAAGCACACATAGGATATCTGGAGCCTTGCAAATATCTGGGGGAAGAACATTCCAGACAGAGTAATGGCAAGTGAAGAGAGCCTTGAGGTGGGAGTGTGGCTGGCATGTTCTAGAACACCAAAGGGTGGAGGAAACAGGGAGGAGAGTTTACCCCTGGGGTCTTGGGGGTTGTCGGGGAACTTTGGCTGTTACCCGGAGAGGGGTGGGGCAAGCCCTTGGAGACCATGGCGCTGAGCAGGGGCACAGTCTGGCTTGGGTTTCAGGGGGATCCCTCTGGCTGCAGAGCTGGCCAGGCTGTAGGAAGGCAAGGCAGCGACCAGCAGGGAGGACGGACTTAGGAAGCTCTTGCAATAATTTAGGGTCGGAGATGACAGAACGGTGAGAAATGGGTGAATGCAGGATGTTTTAAAGAGAGATTTTAGAAACTTGCTGGTGGGCCAGATGTGGGATGTGAGCCAGAAGGGCAGTCAAGGGATGTATAACATCCAGCACAGGCCAAGCTATGCTGCATGAAGCGTCAGCTTCGAAACCTCAGTGGCTTGTGACGGCCGCAGTTAATTTCCCATCCAAAGTACCTGCTGTGGGTCAGCCACGGCTCCATCCTGCATCGTCTTCCTGCCGCAGCCCAGGCCGGTGGAGCGGCCTCTGCCTGACCACTGTCGGTCTCTGTGCAGAGAGCATAGCACGCTGTTTCCTGAAGCTTCCACCGGAATGACACACTTCACTTCCGCTTATACTTTGCTGCTCAAAGCAAGATGTGTGGCCATGTCTGAGTTTAACAGGGTGGGAAGTAGCATCCTTGGGAAGGGCAGCACACATCTGGGAACAATAATCCAGTCTTCCGTAGGTGGCACCTAGGTCTTTGGCCTGAGCGACCAGAATAAGGGGGATGACCGTAGGAGGAGCAGAAGCTGTTTGGAACCATCAGACATCCAAGTCGAGGAGCCATCAAGGAGACCGCTGGAAAAGGATGGGCCAGGAAAAGGGTCCGGCTACAGGGACAGATTGCAGAGTCATCAGCATGAAACTGGGTTGGGATTCTGGGGAGAAGGGACGGAGCGTAGAGAGAAAAGAAGAGTCTGGTGACTAGCCCTGGGGCTTTGCAAAATGTAGCTGCTTATGTTTTGTATTTATTCAGCTCTCGTATCAGATATTTGCTCATTGACCAATATTAATAACAAAACTAAGGGCATGCTTTAAATGTTTGTATATTTTCCTCTTGTGGAAATAGCAGCATAAGGAATAAAAAAATCTTAGAACTATGTAGGCAATGTGAAGATGCACTTCTCCGCAGGTTTGATGAGCTGCTTCTGTGCGTCACCCTACATCTGCCTCATAGTCATCGTGGAGTACCCTACGGCACTTGTGTCCCAGGGCTCTGCTGTGTCTTGCGTACTGTCTTTGGGGCCATCTCTACTGACGTTGTGAGAGTCTCCAGCCTGCCTTAAGTGTAACAGCTGTTTTCTAAAACAGTTTTATTTCCCTTTCCAGGGGTTCCGAAGTTGCTCTTTGCTTCAGAGTGATCTTATGATATTTAGCAATATTGGATTTTATTGAGAGCACTTCTGGTTTTATTTTGGTCCAAAACTATGTTAAGTCTTTGACACCTTGCACTGAAATCCATTGAGACTGGGATATTACCTTCTCGTTGAACTTCTGAAGGTCTTTTCAGATGCTACAAATTGTTGAGGGCTCGGTTTTTATGACTCAAATATCTAAGCACCTGTGGACCTTTGCTTAGTGATAAAATCTACCTGCTCATAAGGCTGCTTTGTGCCAGGTGGATATATTTTAGTTTCTAAAATAAAATTATCTTTTAGCCTGTGCAGTTTTTCTCAATACCTTGGCTTTAGAGCTCTCACTTTTATGGTAAATGTATTTATGTCTATTTTTAGCACTTATCTACTTTCTTGGTGTCTTGTCTTTTTTTTTTTTTTTTTTGAGATAGTCTCACTCTGTTGCCCCGGCTAGGGTGCCATGGCATCAGCCTAGCTCACAGCAACCTCAAACTCCTGGGCTCAAGCAATCCTTCTGCCTCAGCCTCCCGAGTAGCTGGGACTACAGGCATGCACCACCATGCCCGGCTAATTTTTTTCTATATATGTTTTTAGTTGTCCAGATAATTTCTATTTTTAGTAGAGATGGGGTCTTGCTCTTGGTCAGGCTGGTCTTGAACTCCTGACCTTGAGCGATCCTCCTGCCTTGGCCTCCCAGAGTGCTAGGATTACAGGCGTGAGCCACTGCACCTGGCCTTTCTTGGTGTCTTGATCAAATGTTTTTCTTTTCTATAATTCTTTTTTTTTCTTACAGTTTCTTTTTTGTTTATCCCTGATATATCAGTCATCGACTGCCGCATAACGAGCCACCCCCAAATGCAGTGGCGTGAAGCAAAAACAATCCCACATTGCTGCTGCCTGAGAACTCGGGCAGGGCCTTGGTGGCGCGTCTCTGCCTCGTGTAGTCTGGGCCGGTGCGGCTGTGCTGGGGCTGAAGGAACCCACTGAAGCCTCAGCTGGGAGGGCCGGGAAGCGGGAGGCTGGCCGGGCTTTGCTATCTCCCTTCGTTGCCTGGCATCTTCCGCTGACTCTGTCTTACCAGGTGGCCCTTCTCCCCAGGGAAGTGACTTACATGGTGGCTAACTTCCAGGGGGGGCAAACGCAGAAAGCACGCAGCTGTGTAGACTGCCTCGCCCCCCCGCCCCCACTCAAAGGCCCCACTTGAAAATGACGTGTGTGCAATTCGACGGCCTGTCTTATCTTCCGAATGTGAGAACTTGTCCCTTGAGGACAGATGCCATATGTTCATGTGATTATTTCTCCAGAGTACAAAACTGCAGGCCAGCTATGTGTCAAGCCGCGGGCTAGGGCCCCGTGGGCCAGGGTAGGGACAGAGGTGCCACGGGTGAGTGTCCTTCATTCTCACGTTCAGAAAAGATCTGCCCTAGAAATAGATGGTCTTCAAAGATCACTTCCGCCTGCTCCCCCCAGGACGTGGCCTGGGTTAGGCGCCCTGGGGTTACCAGCACACGTCTCCCCCTGTCTAGGGGATACGCAACGAAGCACGTGGTCGAAGGTCTGGAACCAAGGACGCAGTATCGATTTCGACTGAAGGTCATCAGCCCCTCTGGAGAGTACGAGTACAGCCCGGTCATCTCGGTGTCCACCACCAGTGAGTATGCCACCGCTCTGCACGGCCAATGTAAAGATAAGAGGAGATGACAGACACCTTGGAGGTAAAACATTCTGCCTGCTGTCTGGCCTTGCCAGAAGCAGAGACGATTCATTTAAAAAGACCGTGACGATGCCGTTCGCTGGTTGGGCCCGGCGGTAACATAACATAAGGGAAGTCTGATTTCAGAAATCGGGAGAGCTGTTTTTGTGCCAGGACTGTCCTGTCAGTAGTCATTTTGCACAAAGGGGTGGAGTCACGTTTCTTAGGGAATGGGCCAGAGGGGGGCGTGGGCTGCAAGAGCATCCTCGCACAGCGAGACGGGCTGCCTGCTTGTGTGTCCCCAGGGAGGAGGTGCATTCAGTGCTGTGTCCACTCTGGATGACCTCAGGGTGTGTGTCTTGCCTGGCCAGGTAGATCCTGGAGGTGCTGTGAGTGAGGGCGAATGAACAGTGCTGTCTCCATCCATGGAGAGCCACGGGAGGGAGCCCCGCACACAGACGGTGGCAAATGAGGCCAGCTACAGTGCCCTGGTCACTCATCCTTGACCTCTGATACTTTGAGACTGGTGTTTTAAAACATTTTAAAGATGCCATGTCCAGGGGCCATCTTGGAATGAGAATGTTGAAAAGATTACAGCGGCCAGGAATGTTCTTTTTGGCCCACCCACTGAAGACACACACAGGCAAGTTTTTTTCGTTGCACAGAGGAAATCTTCCTTTTGTGAATAAAGTTATTTTTCAATTTTATTCAATATAGCATTTGGCAGATACACATATACTTTCCATGGCTTTCAATTATTATTCATGACAATTTTTGTGTGGACTAAAGATAATCCAGATTTTGAGTGAGCCTGTAATATTTTTGGTTGTAAACATGGCATTAGGGGATTGGATCTTAGTTTAGCAAACTGAGAGTTTAGTTAATGCTGAGAGTGGTGACTCTGTACACATTCCCAGATGATGCTCAGCTAACCGTGGAAAAAAATACAATTTCGGAGATTTTTGAAATGCGATGGTCAATTATGGAGATGCGGGTCAGGAAAGAGGGCTTGTTCCTTAAATCTGGCAACGTTGAAAGCATTGGCTTTTATATGGAGGATATTTAGCTCCTGGGGTTCCTGGGGGAGGAAAGAGGAGGCAGACCAGTGGCAGGTGAGCTGGCTGTGTGTGCCCGGAGGGGGGAGGGGCGGGGGAAAGGAGCCCTGAGCCTGCTCCACTGCAGAGCTTGGCCAGGAGGTGACTCTGCGCCCAGCCTCCCCTTCTCTGCAGCACGCTTTGCCGCCTCCCCAGCCGCATAGCAGTGTATAGCCACCTCCGATGACACTACTTGTATCTCACTTACTTACCTTTTTGCTTCCCACCTACTTTGTGGGCCCCTGAAGGGAAGAAGGTGATGAATCGGCTATCTCTAGCATGTGGAAATTTCTTAATAAAGGGATGGACGGTGGTGGATTAAGGCCCAGAGGCAGAATTAGAGTGCGAAGAGAAACGCTCATTTTCTCAGCTTGCGCTCACGTCTGTTGGGAGACAGATCCATTTCCCACCGGCCAGGGACAGTCTGCCTGGACCTGCCAGGTGGGGGTGATCACGTTCTGCAACCAACTAATGGGGGGCTTCAGGAGTCCACTGGTATTGCCTTAGTAACACATTAAAGCCAGGGCAGGGCCTTGTAGACCTTCTGGCCAGAGTTTACGTGGCGTCACTGTGCCATTTGGAGCTCTTCTAGGAAGGTAGACACCACTGTCCTCGCTCTCTACCTATCCGCTGACAAGGGCTGTGCCTGTGGGCAGGTGTGACCCCCTCCTTGCTGGGCTGGCTTCCGAGGCGCAGCCATGGACAGCTGGTCCAGGGGTTTGTCCTTCCTGTCCCGTGGCTTCCATGGGTAATTGGACAAGCCCTCCCGCGGGGATGAGAGCATGCTGGTGCTGACCAGGTGCGCTGGGGTTACTTGATGGTTTCGCTGCCGGGGGGCTCGCGTAAGCGCCTGCTGCCAGGAAGCCGTCTCGGCCCCACGGGGCTGTAGCGTGGGGTAAGAACCAGCTTTTCTCTTCCTCTGGCTGCGGCAGGCTCTTGGCTCTGCCGGCTGGCTGCTGCTCCCCGTGCTATTGCTCTATTTATAATATCCAAAGCAGACTCTCTTAAGGAGGCAGATCATGCTAAACAAAGAATTAGAAATGTGCGCGTTATCCAGAGCAAGTGAAAAATGCTTCTGTGGGTTGATAATTTGCATTCGGTTTGAGAGTATTTTAATGAATCACAAAAGCATGTACTTTGAATAAAGGATGCTCAGCCTTTTTTTTTTTTTTTTTTTCTTCCCCAGGTAAAGTACATGAGATTCTTGCTTAAATGAGGCATGCAATTTTAATCAGTTGGGCCCTTAAAAAGAAAAACAGCTGCTACTTGTTAATTGGCAAATGCCTTCTCCAATAAGCTCATGATTTATTCACTGCTTTTAATAAAGACTTAAATTCCACCAAGAAAGGTGTTATCACCATATTATAATATCTGCTGGGACATGTGCAGCCAAATGGCCCTCTTGCAGAACATGAGCGATGGCTTCCCCACAACCACTCTGCCCTTCTCCTCCCTGCTCCTGGGTGTCCTTGCTCGCGTGGCCTGGGCGGCTGTGTTCCCCAGCTCGGACGAGCATTCGCCGATATCCTCGCCTCGGCCAGGGCCAGCTTGATATTCGTAATCGCAACACTCAGTTGCAAATATCACCAACAAACACCAGAGAAACAAGCCCGCCAAGGCCTCTCCTTGAGTGGTCAATCGTGCTTATTGATGGCATTCCCCGGGGTCAAACCCACAGAGTCCTGCAGGATTCGGGAGTGGGAGGAGTGGAACGTTCTGCTCACCCTGGAATTTCCTCTCTGTTCTTGGTGACTCCCACCTATAGTGGGAGTAGAAAGAATCGCTGTGCACCGCAGACAAGGGCCTTTTCATTTCTTTTCTGTCTCTTTGTCAAATTCATGTAAACTTGAGGCTTTTCTGTGCCTTGGTTGATTCCTGTGGGTTCTGGTGGTGACCCTGGGTCCCTCCTCTTCCTCCTGGACTGGTGTGAGGAGGGCTAGTGTGTCGATGCAGGGAAGGGATCTCCTACCCTGGACGATGATACTGCTTGCTTGTGCTGACACTCGGCAAGTGAGGAGTGATGAACAACTGTGTTCTCCTTCCGTGAGGGTAGCCCTTTGCTCTCAGAGTGAGTTGCAAGGCGCTGATTACCTCTTGCATGTGCTGGAATAGGTAATACATTTATTTTAATTATAATATCAAAAACCCTGGTCTTTGCTACAGTCCTCAGACTTATCAGCACACAATTAACTAACTTCATTTTCCCATGCTCGCACGCTGCAGAGCTTCCCAGTGGGGGTCGCTAGGAAGTGCCCCCAGCCGAGACAGCCTTGCTGTTCAGGTCGGGGGCAGGGAGGGTGTGGAATGGGGGTGCACAGTGCAGGGACACACAAGGTGTGCGCTTACAGAACTTCAGATTCTAAGAAGTTAGCACTTCTCTGAAGATGTTTAGTTATCCCCTTTCATTTAACTTTTGGAGGGGTATCGTTTAAAGTCTAGTAAGAATGGAACCATAGTGAATCGGTCAGATACCTCTGCACTTAATACTACCAGGAAGCAGTGGAGCCTTATGAAAGACCTGGCCTGGCCTGTGACATTGGCTGACCTTGGACAGTTTAGCCTTTCTCATTCTCTGTCCTGTGGTTTAGAGAATTTAAAAAGCATTATGTAAAGTCCCATATTCAGCTTAATTAGTAGGATTTGATTTAGGATGCCACACATTGTAAAACATCATAGGATGAGCTTTATATGCTGTTAAGGGTGATTCTATCCCAAGGACTTGTTTTTGTATTTTTAGTGGCATGTAAAGTTTGAAAGTCACAGAAATGGGGCTGTTTGGCCCAGCAGAGACTGTGGTAGGCACACTGCTTTCTCTCCTTTCTGGGAAGCAAGAGGGAAGGGAAACAAGCAAGAGGGTGGGTTTAGTCCTCCCACCTAAAGTGTGGATGCGTCACATGATAATTTTAAGGCTATATTAATCTAGTTCCAGGTTATCAATTTTGGTACTATGGACATTTTGGGACTCGATAGTTCTTGGGGGGGTGTATGCTGTCATTTGTCTGCTAGAGGCCAGTAGCACCATCCCCTAAATTGTGATAACCAAAAATGCTACCAGACATTGCCAAGTGATCTCTGGGGTCTAAAGCCCTGCCTCTTTCCTTAGCGTTCCAGTGAAGCTGCTGGACTGGGCTTGACCTCCCTTGGAAGGCAGGGGCAGCTGCGGCCTTGGCCTTTGGCGGCTTATCATGATACTTTTATTTGAAGCTCTTGGTCTACAAATGTGTGGAGTGATGAAAACGAAATATGTGGCTAAAAAATTCTTTGACAGATTGTTAAGCTCTAGCAGACAAAATTGTTATTTCAAAATAAACTTGGCATAAATTTGTTTTTACTAGAAAAAGTGTCAGCTAAAAGCCATTCTGATAGAGACCCCCTTATTTGTCTGACCCACTCTCCTCCCAGTTTGTACCTTGCCCGTTTCACTTCACTAAAACACCGAGCAAACCCAGAGAGAAGGGTCTCCTGTGCCCTGGAACTGACGTCCCCGAGAGCTTTTCCACCACAAGGGGCAGGGACAGGGACAGGGAGGCTGGCCGAGCTCTGCAGGCCAGACTGTAAGAAGGAGGCCGTGGGGGTGAGCCCTGGGAAGACAGTCTGGGGGTTTAGAATAAAAACAGGCTGAAGTGGGTAGCACAGTGTCAGTGACGTTTGTCTCACTCTCTGGGACCACCAGCACCTAGCACAGGACTTGGCATGCAAGTGACTCGATAAACATATGCTGAATGAATGAACGTGACCCCCGAGATAATGTAGAGCAGGGATTACACGCTCCAGTGCCTGTCAGGTGTGGACGGGGGTGGGGCTGTATCCAACAGCTGCGGCTCCCATAACTGTCAGCACGACGACAGGTGCGTGTCGGACGCTTGCAACGTGCCAGGTGCTCTTCTAAGTGCTTCCCTTGCGTTGTTGAAGCTTAATCACGATAATTTGAAAAATTTGTAAGGCACGGACTATGCAACAACGGAAACCATCAGATAAACGCCTAGGAAGATGGGCTGCCTTCCTGTGGCCCTTTCTTCTCGCACTGGGCTCGTGGGGAAGTGTCCTGTTTTCTTCCCTGCAGCGTTAATGTTCCCCTGCACGAAGCACACCCACTATCTCTCTCTCTCTTTTTTTTTTTTCCTTTTCTTCTTTCTCAGACCCTTCTTCTCTCTCCTCTCTCCCTGGCGAGATCTCTCCCGGGTTGGGTTTTCTCCCTGTGCCCCCCGCCTCCTGCGAGCCGGGAGACCGGGCCAACGTGTGTGTCGTATTCCTGGGGAGAACTGAGAATTTCAGTTTCGAACGTTAAAGCACTTTGTCCTTGTTTGTTCAAGCAGCTTAACGACGCTCTGGCAAACGCAGCTAGCACGGTGTGATGATTGCTGAGGTCTTCCTTGCTTGTAAGAGATGTTTATTACGTCTTATGAAATCTGAAAGGCTTATTTTCAAATATCAAAATGACATGCACAAAGCAATGCTTTATAACTTGAAAATGTCCCAGGCCTTTTAGGTCAGTCTAAATGTTCTCTTAATATGTGAAAACAAGGTCTTTTTCAGTCAAAGAAGCAGTTGAGTAGGAAATGTAAGGATGTACTTAATAAGAAAAGCCAAGCGCCTTCCTGGAGATGAACATGCACCCGCTCAAGGCCGCAGGAGGAACGTAGTTGGACTGAATCTCCTTTCATTACATTTCGGATGACTGCTTCCCATCTAATTTCTTCAGGAGAGCCCATAAGTAGTGAGCACTTTCATCGAGCCGTCAATGTGAATGATGAAGATTTGCTTGTTCGAATACTTGAAGGAGGGTGAGAGAATTCTGCCAGTTTTTTTTTTTAATGCCCATAAAGTGCATGGAGATACATAATGTAGCTTTATTTTGTTTTCCTAAAAATTCCCATGCCTTTGAAACTGCCTCCAGAATTGATCTCAGGTGACTAGTGTGCGTTAAGAAAGATGCTCATAGGGCCCATGTAAATGTTACATTTTTGCAACTAATGAAAAATTGTAAAGGGAAACTATAAGCCCGGGTGTCATGTTTTCTTCCCACAAATAATTTCTGCCCCTTGATTATATGCCACAGCCTTTGGGCAAATTTCACCCCCAGATGCCCACGTCTAATTCCCGATGACTTTAGGGAATCACTAAATCAGCTGTTTCCTAATTTGAAAGGTTGATTAAAAACACTGGAGGAAAAACGGTGACTGTAGCTGCTGCAGATGAGATGTTAGAAGCTGACGCCTCGATGAAAAGTAGACAATGATAGCTAGGTTCTTTCTGAATCGATAGTTCTCAGTGCCCTAGAAGACAAGTCCTTTGTGAACTAGAGCTCTGTAATTTGGGACAGAGACGGTTCCCACAAAAAGTCAGCTTCTACGCTGACTTTAAGACCTGCTTTCTTCCTTGAGCAGCATCGCGTATACCCAGGTGTGGGTAGGTGAGGTGGGACGGAGGGCAAAGCTTGGGTCTCCGCCCGCATAGACTGGTGTTCCGTGGGGCAGGGGAAGCCTGCAGTGAAGACATCATCATAACCTAACTTGAGCTGTGCTCGGCAGAGAGTGCTTTATCAGATGGCGTAATGGGTTTGAGTTGAAGGGAGTGCTTATTTTAGGCGAAATCATAGAAATGTTCTCTTCCTGTAAATTTGAATCCCTTAAAATATTAGGCAGGGCAGTCTGGGACAACAAAAACTTAATGGCCCAGAAGAAATTGGAATTTTCGGTAAAATGAGTCATTTTAGCCACCTGTGTGCCCTGCAAGAGCCGTCAGCTACAAGTCTACAGGGAGCCGTGCCGGGCGCGTTAATCTCTTTTCTCTGTGTTTTTCCCAAGCCAAGTTAAAGTTGATGTTCCCAATAAGTTTGGCTTCACTGCTCTGATGGTTGCTGCCCAGAAAGGATACACCAGGTACGGCTCTTCTTAGCTCTGAGTGAGTGGCTGAACTTGTTACTTCTTTCAAAAGCTCTGATCAGGATAGGGATGGGGGAGGGAAAGGGGTGTACAGGAAGGAACCCAACTTCTTTTCTCTTTTCACAGCTCTACCGTATTACGGCTACAAATGCAGCTGTTTCTATCCTAAAGTTATACAATATGCAGGAGAGAATGTAAAATGTGTAATCACGTGTTAAGGAAGAGAGGTAGCCATTGAATCCCACGCAATATATTTTATAGATCCTGGGGAAAACTGGTTATTGGAATTTGAATTTCTTTAAAAAGAAAAAAAGGGTGGAGGAAGGGATATTCATTCTGGAAAACTTCCCTGCTAGGTTGCTAAGACAAAATCTCACTGATACCTCTATTATCTATTCCACACAGAGATATAATTAATAATAATATCTTATTTTCAATCATTTATATTTTAATTACTCAAATGCCATTCAAAGAAATAGAAATGTGTTTTCATTAAACACTGCCATTTGAGAATATAGTAAAAACTGCCATTAAAAGGACAGTGAGTTATTTGAATAGTCCAATTTTGTTTCGTGTGTTTTAGTTTGATTTTAATGAATAGTTCGTGCAGAAAGGGTAAGAGCCCATGTTTTTGGTATGGAGAGAGTGTTTTCTGGTACAATAATGCCCTGTTTTACAAACGGCTGGCTTCTGAAGCTTGGAGGAGAAAGTGTTGCAAAGACGTTTTGAATGCAGTGTTCTTTCTTTTTTCTGGTTATTGTGGCCTCCCAGTCATCAAAGTGACTTACCTAGCTACAGTTAAATTTGTTTCCTTTAGGCTGGTGGAAATCCTGATTTCTAATGGCACAGACGTGAATCTGAAGAACGGAAGTGGCAAGGACAGGTAGGAGGGTGGGTGTGGCCTGACTCGTGCTGATGTTTTCATAATTGTGTTAGGAGGCTTGTGCCCGCAGGGTTTCTGACTTAACCCAGGTATTCGCTTCAGTTTCTTTTGCCTACACTGAGACGAAAGTAGGACCTAGAGGAAAGATGGTGACGGTAGAAGCTGGCTGTTCCCTGTTATTTGTCCTCTCACTCATCAGGGTACTCACGGGGCACCTGTTACAATCTACGACAACTTCTCTAGCTCAGGGCGCATAGTTATTAATGAAATGGCTCTCGCCAGCTGTGTGCTGGGCATTTGCTTGCAAGTTTCTGCCCCTGGCACTTCCTAGGGCCCTCACTGCATTTCTTACTCCTTACTTGATTTATGGAGAATCTCAGGTGTTTCTCAGGAAACAAATCACTATCAAAGATACGCCTGAAGAATTTTGCTCAGGTGAAAGGGCATACCTACACTTGGCAGGCTGAACGCATAACAGGAAAAGTTCATGGAAAAAACACGGTGCTTATAAAGGATAGATGAGTGTTTTTAAAAGACTTAAAAACATTTGCTAATCTAGTAATTAGATTTAATTCGAACTAACCCATATTTACTGAATGATTACCACACGCCAGGCACTGTGCTTGGTGCTTGGGTTAGAACAGTGAGCAAAATGCAAAGCGTTGGCTCGGGGAGCTTATGGTCGCATGACATGCACAGATGGGAGATTTGGGTCTTGCAGAACAGCTCTGAAACACTGATCACACGTGGCAGAGAACACCAATTAATTTCTCAAATCAGAAAGCCTACCTACTCCAGTCTCTGGATACACTGCAGTAATAGGTTTAAAATAACATTTTAAAAATCACTTATAAATTTAAAAAGCATTTTTCCAAATAATTCTTAGATTAACCTTTGGGTTTTTTTTTTCTTTTTTTTTGAGACAGAGTCTCGCTTTGTTGCCCACGCTAGGGCGAGTGCCGTGGCATCAGCCTAGCTCACAGTAACCTCAAACTCCTGGGCTCAAACGATCCTCCTGCCTTGGCCTCTCGAGTAGCTGGGACTACAGTCACGCGCCACCATGCCTGGCTAATTTTTTCTATATATATTAGTTGGCCAATTAATTTCTTTCTATTTATATAATTAATTTCTTTCTATTTATAGTAGAGATGGGGTCTCGCTCTTGGTCAGATTGGTTTCGAACTCCTGACCTCGAGCAATCCGCCCACCTTGGCCTCCCAGAGTGGTAGGATTACAGGCGTGAGCCACCGCGCCCGGCCTCTTAGATTAACCTTGGAAATCAACTATCAACTCAAGAAGTCTGAAAAGAATAATACCAATTTTGAGAAGGAAGAAAATGTAAGGGGAGTAGGAAAAATGAAAGAATTAAAAGTAGAACTTGATTAACTAAAATATTATTGAGAAATGTAAGAGTTGCCTCTTAAATAGAAACCTGGATCATATAATAGACGGATCTCTTATAAATCTAAGAAAAAAGAAAAACTAGAAATTTGAAAGAAGACAGTAACAATGGTTATAGAGATAATCTGAATATGAAAAGAAAATGGTGGGTTTGTATCTATAATTATAGATTTGATGATACTATTTCTGAGAACATTTAAACCACTAAAATCAACCCAATAAGCAGGAAATCTGAAGCAACAAATATCCATGCAAGAAATTAGAAAATTTATTTAAAAATTACCTCTAATATAGGCTCTGTGGCTTGACTGTTGTATCAGTGAGCTTGTTTAGATTTTCTAGTCCTGATAATAACCTTGAACTTTCCCAGAGCAGAGAGGAAGCTGGAGAGCTACAGAGGATAACCTTATTGCTAAAATCTGATCATGAGAGACAGAAAAGTTATTTATATGTTTGTGCGTATGTAGGTATTTATAAATCTCTTCCAGCCCAGTTGAGAGGGGCATACCAGGAGGGTAAGGTTCTCTCATATTAAGACATTTCTTACATTTCCCATCGCTAGATTAAAGGTGAAACCTCCTGCATATGTGTAGACGCAAAACAAAAACTGGGTGTAACTCAGCATTTTTACTAGTTAAAAGGTACCTTATTATTTTTTTTAAAGTGAAGGATACTTTCAGCCTTTGGACAGTGTCTGGTACACGGGAGGCAGGAAGTGTCTGAATGAGTGATCCCTCTGATTGCAGCATACACAATTTCTTTATTCATCTCAGACGATCAGCCAGTGCCATTCTTAGTGTTAGAATCCTTTTCAAAATCAGTAGTGAAGCCCATGAGAGTAGTTGAGAGCACAGGCAGACCCAGAGAGCTTGCCATCAAATAGCCATCCCTCTGTGGACATGCTGTGTGACTGTGGGCAGGCTACTAACCTCTCTCTACCTCAGTTTCACCATCTATAAGACAGGAATAATAGAAGTACTTACAGCGTTGTCATGACCATTTAATGAGTTATGTGAAAAATGCATAAATCGGTGCCCGATACATAGCAAACACAGGCTATATTGTGTGATTAGACAGTATTTTGGAAGGCTGATCAATTTGGCAAAGTGTGATCCTCTTCCCTGCAGACCGAAGAGAATTAACTTTCAAATACTTGGACTTAATAAGGAGGTTCAGTAAAGTGGATAGCTTTCAAGACAAAAAACTTTCTTGAAAATCTGCAATTGCTGCTAATAAATGTAATGGGGAAAAGAAAATAGAATAAAAAAGTCCAAGAAAAGTAGAGCAATCGAATGAAAAAATAAACCTCTAAAAATTTACTGAGAGAGAGTGAAAGACTTAAAAAAAAAAATCAAGACGTATATTATTACCATATGCCAGAATGGCAAGATTGGCTATTATGAAGTTTCAGTTTTTTCTCAATATATAGATTCAATGCAGCCTCACTCAAATGGAATTATTCTTGGGAACCTGTCAAAATGATTGTAATTTATCTGGAAGAACAGATGACAAGCAACTACTAAAACTTTGTCAAAGAAGGATATGGAAGGACTTGCCTTGGCAGTTATTTAAAATGCCTTACAAAGTTATAGTAATTAAAGTAGTACGATCCTGGTACAGATGGTTGGGAAAAAGATGAATGGAATAGAAATCTTCAAATAGATCCTCATGTACATAGAACTTTAGTATATGATGGTGGAAGCAACAGAAGCCAATATTGAAGGTATTGGAAAAATACTCTATTTGAGGAAAACAAGTTAAATCCTGGTCTTAAAGCAAATATCAAAATAAATTCCAGATAAATTAATAAGATACTTACCTGATCTTGTAATGTGAAAGGCATAAAAACACTGAAAAACAAATCACTAAGGAAAAGATTGAATACATTATGCATTTTAAAAATCTTAACTATAAAGTTAGGAATAATTTGAGGATCTTTTCAAATGTATTACAGACAAATGACTGGCATCTTTCATGTATAGAATACATGCATCCATATATACATTCCAAAAAAACCTCCACACACAGTAGGAAAACAGTTTACACAATTTATAGCAAAATTAATATCAGCAATTCATATGAAAAATGTTTAGCCTTGCTAGTAATAAAAGAAAGTCTACCTATTAAATTGGTAATTAAAAATAATGGTGTTGGTAAAGGTGCAGTAATACCTACACTTTCAAATGTAGTTGGTAGAAGTGTACATTGATATAAACTTTCTAGAAAGCAATTTGGAAATATGCATCCAAAGTCCATTGGATGCATATGCAGTCATGTCCACTGACAGGGATTCCATTTTAGGAAACAATCAGAAATGCAAATAAGATTTTACATAATAAGGGTGTTTATTGTAGCCTTATTTAAAATTGTGAGAAACTAGAAACAACTTAAATGTCCAACAATAGTGGACTGATTTAAGTTACAATATATTCATATGATGGAATATTTAGCATGTAAATACTGTTTTCAGGGTTTAAGTTAAAGAGGGAAGTACATGGAACATTAAGAAAACGAAAGGTAATACTTTAAAAAGGGAGCGAGAAGAGTCAGAAAGAAAGCAAGGGGGAGGGACTGGGGATTTTGTGGGAAGGGCCGGGGAGAGTGCCAGGGCTGCAGGGGGCAGGGGGTGCCAGGGCTGCAGGGGGCAGGGGGCCCTGGGGGCAGCTGGCTGCCCTGTGCCCCCGGAGCCCGCTGTGCCCTGCTGCTGTCCTCCTAAGTGGGGCAAACCCAGAGAGTGGCCTTGTAGAGCAGAGGATGACAGACTGCTTGGGTACCAGGCAGTTTGGGTTCAGATGACAGCTGGTTAGAGGAACAATGGCAGACTCCAGCCGCTCAGTACCTGGAGGACCTCGGTGGCTTTCTGCTGGTGGGGAGTTAAGTTCAGGGGCTGTGCCCGTCCCTGGGAAACACAAGCCCCTGGTCCGGGTTAGCTCCTTTCTGGGCAGGCAAGAGGTCCTGGGGTCGGTTATCAGATGATCCTCCTGTCTCCAGAGCACATTCACCAGAGTCTTAGGAGTTCGTCCTCTAGGAGGAGGTTATGGGTGCCTCTGATGTGGGGATTGTTTCTAAGTAGCATGCCTTAAAAACAGGATCCAGATAACTAGAGTTCTGTTTGAATATAACATTGAAAATGACATTCTCTTTGCTTAGCAAAGAGTGTTGTAAAGACCCCAGAGTGTTGGGAGGGAGTAAGAGCGCCCCAAACCCCTGGGCAGGTGAAGCAACACGCTCGCTCTCTTCTGGGGGGGCCTCTCAGCGGCCCAGGCCTCAGCCGGGACTCGGGGCTGCAGACGTCCGGCCATGTCTCCTCCGGGCTTTGCTTTGGTGCTAGAAGTTCTAGTCACCGCTGGGAGAGAGGCTTTGCACAGTGTCCCTACTGGGAAGACCTTCTGTTTTATTTTCTAACTCTTTATTTTGAAAAGTCTCACACATTAGAAAAGGTGTGAAAGTACCCCAAACCCCAAACACGTGCGTGCTCGCCACCTAGGCTTGGCCATCGGTGACATTTGGCAGTATTTCCATCTCTGTCTACGTTTTTATTTGCCTCTTTTTCCCTTGAACTATTTCAAAGTCAGTAGGAGGCATCATAACCTTTCACCCCTCGATATTTCAGTACGTGTCTCCTGCAAACAAGGACATTAACCTGCATAACCGCCACGTCATCGTCACACCTAAGACACTTCACACTAATTCCCTAATGTCGCTGATGCACGACCACCCGTCCAAGTCTCCCCACCTGCCCTAGAAAGGTCTTCCACAGCTTTGTTTGGGGCTGGGGGGCGAGACGGGGATCCACTCAAGGCTTACACATTGCATCTGCTCATTCCTTTTAGTCTGTCTTGTCCTTGACTGGTTCTCTCCCCATACCCCCATTATCTTACAGAACGCCCTATGTTCTGGATTGGCCTAATTGCCTCCCACTCGTGGGGCAGGCATTGCACTTGCTCGCCTATCCTTTTATTTCCAATAAAGCGAAGATGGGTTTAAAGGCTTGAGGACACTCAGGTTAACATTTTTAGCAAGAACATTTCAGAGCTGGTGTTGTGACTTCATGTTACATCCCTCAGGAGGCCTGTGATGCAGGTGGTTCCGCAGTTAGTGAGATTCTAGGTTTGATTATTTGTTAGGGCGATGACAGCTAATTCTCTCCTTTTGTAAAGATACAGTTTTCCCATTGCAGTTAGAAAATAATCTATGGGGTAATAATTCAACACTGCGTGACTATCATTCCCCATTACATTTTATCTAATAATTTTAGCATCTACTGATGGTCTTTGACTGAATCAATTATTTAATTGGGAGTTGCAAGAGAGGGATTTTTCTAATTCTCAGATTCCTTCTGTACTTATTATTAATAGATGGCAGTCTTCTCTAAAAAAAAGAGCTTCCTCTCATCAATTGTGGATGGACTACATTTCATCGTATAAAAGCAAAGTAAATGGTTATTTTTATCCTTAAATACCAATTTTTAGAGTGAGCAATTGGTTTAATAGTTATCTCTAATAGTCAAGTGAGTCTTTCCTTTTTTTCTTAGTATCATGGACTCATGGAAGTTTTTAAATATAATTTTTTTATTGAAATATAATTCATATACCATAACCTTCACCCTTTAAAATATACAGTTCAGCATTTTAAAATACATTTACAGAATTGTGCAACCACCACTACTGTCTGATTCCAGAACACTTCTGTCACCCCGGGAAGAACCCCTGTACTCATCAGCAGTCACTTTTCATTTCTCCTTCCCTTTAGCCCCAGGTAACCAATGACCTACTAGTTCTGTCTTACAGAGTTGCCTCTTCTGGACAGCTCATATAAATGGAATCAGACAACATGTGGCCTTTTATGTCGGGCATCTTTCATTTTAGGATATCACTTTTAAGGTTCCCCCGTGTTGTAAGCGCTTCATTTCCCGTTTATGGCTGAACAATATTCCATCGCATGGATATACCACACTTTATCAGTTGACGGACCCATGTACATTTTATATGAACAAGTCACGTGGCCTTTCTACTAAAATTAGGATCTCCTGGTTTAAGCCAGGTAGGGCAAAATGTGGACCTGTGTTTGGTGGCTGCACTTAACAGCCAAACGCTGCTGCTTCCATATGTTGCAGTCTAATGCTTGCATGCTATTCGGGCCACCTGGATGTCGTGAAGTATCTGCGAAGTCACGGTGCTTCCTGGGAGGCTAGAGACCTGGGAGGCTGCACAGCTCTGCACTGGGCTGCGGACGGAGGCCACTGCAACGTGATTGAGTGGATGCTAAAAGACGGCTGTGAGGTACAGGCCCTGCCTTGCTAACCGTGCCCATATTGTTAAGAACCTAAAATGCTGCTCCGTGGGGTTTAGCAGAAGTAGAGCCTTTGATTAGTCAAACTTAGAAAGGGCTGCTCTGACTTACCAGCTAGAAAGCCCGGAGGCCTTGGGAAAGAGATCATTGCAGAACTGCTGTTGACAGTGAGGCTTCAGGTTGCCATGGACATTCGTCTCGTGTAGGAAATAGAAATGGGGCTGCATCCTGGGCTGGACCTGATGCTTCTATTAATGCTTGGCTTGCTTATTCCTTTGTTCATTTACTTATTTGTTTCTTCCTGTCGTCTGTCACCAAAGATTTACAGAGCATCTCCCACATACCAGATATTGTTTTAAGTGCTGGAGACACAAGGATGTGAAGAGCTTGTATAGCCACAGCGCTTCCTGTTGCTTTTAAAAGTAGATGCTTTGTATTCTTGGTTTGCTTTAAAGATCAGTCATTACAAAAATTTCCAGAGAGCAAACTGTCTCTATCAAGAATGCAGCATTTCAGCTCTTGATGTGTTTAACTGGAAGCAGGCATGTTTGGCTGCTTTGGGTTTTGTATCACCAGGAAGGACAAATTTGATTTAGCAATTAGAGTTGTTTGGGCTCCTATAGATACTTGAAGATGGGTAATTAGAATCAGATCAATTACGGAAATTGCTGATAACTTTGAAAACTTCAAGGCTTTGAAGAAATTAGCTAGAAATTTCAAGGCGTGGAAATAGAGTGATAGACAAGATGGTATGCTGTGTTTGCTAGATGGTGTAGAGTACAGAGTAATTACATCGATGGCCTGCAAAATCGGCTCAAATGGAGAAAAGTCATGTCTCCAGGATGGTAATAGATCTGCTCTAGCTTGTCTCTGAAGTGTGATTTGAGGGAAAGTGAGGGATGGTGGTGGGATCTCACTGGTTCCTATTGTTGACTTTGGAGAAGTGAGAAAGGGTGCCCCCTTATAGAAAAAAATCTGTCATTAAGAACTTCTTATTACATTTCTTGTTTTGTTTTAGAGACATGCACAGAAATCTGAAGGCTTAGCCTGTGGGCCTCGGTGGTACAGCCAGGCTCCACTTGCTACATGTGGTGGTGGCAATTCCCTTTGCTTGGTTCCTGATGAGCTCTGCTCAGGCTTTGCACCCGGTAAAAGTCTGTAGTTGAAAATGAAGGTTGACCTTTGCTGAAAGAATCAAAGGATCTGGAATAGGGCAAGTCTCTGCTATAGCCATTTAAATACTGGAGTTTTTGAAATATGCACTTTCTGGGCTTCAGATACGAACACATTTATTTGGGATGAATTCCACCTTTCTCTGTAGTGCTGGAGCCACCTTGCAGAGGACAGAACAATAAGCATGGATGTATCATGCTTTCTGTGTGGCTGGCCTAGTGGCAGATAGATGATGTCAGCTTGAGTCCCCATGTTCTTAGTAGGTGGCTCACCTAGTGCTTCTGAAGACGGGGGGGGGGGGGGGGGGGGGGGGGGGGCGGGGGGGGGAGTGCTTCGGAGCCGAGTGGGGCATTGCTACCCTCTTCCCAAATGCAATGCTTTTATAGCAAGACTGACTTATTTACTCTAATGAGGAACCATTTCTACATTTAATGAGCCATGTGACCTCAGGGAAGGCACTTGACTTCTCAGATTTGTTTTGATCGCTTGTAAACCAGGAATAAAAATACCTACCCCTGGTTAATTCTGAGTGCCCGAAGAGAAAATGTGTGTGACAGTGTGCTGAACTGTATGATGTATCACGTATGAAGAGTCTATTTTATTATTAAATATGATGGAGCTTGCTGCCCATAGGTCATTTATGTGCATGAGGAAGAGCTGCAAATCCTAACGCTGCTGCAGTGGATGATCTCATACGTGCAAATAACCCACAATGTCCAAGGATCTCCCGGTACTTCCTTGCCTGTTATTCCATTCTGATGTTTCACTAAAGCTACAGATCATCTTTCAGAAATTCTTCTGCAACAGCATTTGTGTGTGTGAGCACGCGCGCACACATACATCTGAATTTCAGTATCACTCTTCATGACCTGGTGAGGTCTTCGTTAGAATTGAAAGAGGCAACATGTATGTTTTCTTTATTCTAAAATATTTTTTAAAACACTCAGTGGAGGTATTTCAATAGCGAAGAGATTATCAGAAATAGCCATGTGATTACTGAGTGAACTATCTTTTTGGAGAAGGGCATCAGGTTAGCTAACTTCTCAGAATGGAGTTTGTGTAATGGATCTAGTTGCTTTGAGTCTACCTGTAGGTAGGTGCCTGCCTCAAATCGATCAGTATTTGTAGGTATAAGCATTACGTGTGTATATTATAATATTACTGCCTTGTTCCAGAAACGATTTAAAACTGCTTGCAAAGATACATAAAATATATGCTATTTCAAAGAAAACAGGTGAGAAAACGTTAGGCAAGAGAGAAAATATAGGGAATTCACCGGGGGCCGGAATCCCCTGGTGGTTAAGTTCAGGTCATTTTCTCTAGCCCATTTTTTTTCTATTCTAAAGTATGTAAGTGAAGCTGCCAATGGGACGTCCCTGTGGCCACTGAGCCGCCTCGAGTGTAATCCTAACACGTGCCCTCACTGCACAGATACACGAATTAGCACAGTGCAGTTAACTCCTACCAAGTCCAGGGAGCCTGCCAGCTAAGGGGAGTTGGGGCAAGCAAATACTCCCTTTGTAAGTTTGAATCATTTTAAGGAAAAGGAACTGGGCTGAACCGAGCTCTTTCCCTGGCACGACAGGTAGATGTTGTGGACACCAGATCGTCATGGACCCCGCTCATGAGAGTGTCCGCGGTGTCGGGAAACCAGCGGGTGGCCTCCCTGCTCATCGAGGCCGGGGCCAACGTGAACATGAAGGATAAAGACGGAAAGACACCGCTCATGGTACGCCCCTCTCCCGGACTAGCCTGGCCGTGTGTGTGGAATCGAGGTCAGAGCTTATTCTACAACTCGAAAACCCCCGTGAGCTCAGCCCCACGCGGGCCCTGGGTTTTGATTGTGTGTGGGTTCCCTGTCACCTGCCAATAAAGACAGGAGAATGTCACTATGCGATATACACACGCACACACACACACGTATATATGTTATTTTAAACAGCCATTTCTTTAATGATTACCCACCTCCTACCCAGGGCCATCCTGGGATCACAACAGATGTGGTGAAGCAAAGAGCACGCTGCTTTCGGTACTGGTCTGGCCTCGCGTTTCTCCCGTCGTTGTGTGTGGGGAGAGGGACATTGCGTTTCCGTTTTCCTGCAGTCGCTGCTGCTGCAGAGCGAGCACGGTGCAGGCCTGCGAGGCTTGTGCGACGCAAAGCCACAGCGGCCCTGGCAGCCCGGCCCCATTTGAAGATGCTGCCGGTGGACTGACGGGACCCTGTGGGTGCCAGGCTCGCCCCCTCTCCCCCCCGCCCTGTGCCCCCTCGGGAGGGGACAGTTCATGCACACTGCACTGATGTTTGTTTTCTAGGTGGCTGTGTTAAATAATCACGAAGAGTTAGTTCAGTTACTTCTTGACAGTGGGGCAGATGCAAGTGTGAAAAACGAGGTAAGTGACTCAGTTTTTTATCTAAAGGTTTCTCTTGCAGGGAAGAAAGAGCATATATGTACACGTTTATATAAAATATAATTTTTATTGTTTCTTCTTCCAGTTCGGCAAAAGCGTCCTAGAAATGGCCAGAGTTTTTGACAGACAGGTTGGCATGTTCTTTCTGCCCACCAAGGCTGATTTTTGTAGCACTGTTAAAATTGGAAAAGCCACCAAAGCCTTGGATTATATTCACCTATCTGTTCTGTTTGTTCAGAATGTAGTCTCCTTATTAGAAGAAAGGAGAAAAAGCAAATGCGGAAGAAATCTTCTGTCCACTGACCAGAGCACCACTAATCTTGCAGAGTCCACATAAAACGAAGCAAAATCGTCTGTCAAACTGGAGAGATGAAATTCTGCATCTTTGATGGCCATGCATTTATTTATTTAGTTGGAGATTCACGGTGACTTTTTTGTAACATACAACTGTTCCCACTTTAAAATACAATCTTTTTACCTAGTACGTGTGTACGCGGTGTCATCACTGGACGTCTGGAGAAATGGGAATGTTTTCTTGCACTTGTGCCTTTTGGAGTTACACATGAAACAAAATATTTATGCACCGGAGCTACACAAACATACATGGGACCCCCACTCCCGGCTCCTGCCCTCTTAGCTGTGCTTCAAGCCACTCCAGACCCTTGTTGGAATTCTTTGCCCCATATGTTTTCAATTAGAGCCTCCCTTCCCAACTTAAGGCCTTCCAGGCTACTGCTCCCTCCTGGAGTGGCGCTCCTCCTAAAAGCCCAGGAGTTTTCTCCTCCGCTGTTGGCCTCACATCAAAGCTCAAAATACATATTTCAAGACTCTGCCTCTGTTCTATAAGAGGTGCCTGGTTGAGGGTCAGTGTTCTTAGAGCAGACCTGTCTGCGAATGTGTTTGCATACGCTCACGCCCTGACAATGAGAGACCCAGCCTGCTGGCTGCTTGACAGCTCTGCCAAAGAGTAGTATATTAAGTTTAGCCTTCAGAGTGGAAGGGTTTTTGATGCTGATCATGCAGTTCCTAGACAAGTAGGAATTAACAGCAACCAAGTCTGCTGGTTGGGAGCTTAAAGACACAAATGTGGTAGAGCGTTAATTCCAAAACACACCTCGAAGTTGGTGAAGAAGTTAGCTGGCAGACCACATGCATTTTCCATCTCCAGAGATGAGCTGGTTAACTCAGCCCCATGAGAAAACCAGCTACAAAGGTCTGCACAGGAGTGGAATTTTCTCTGTGGGGAAAGACCAATAAAAAGGTAATTAGATCTCCAAAGCATTTGTGGAAGGGACATAGAGAAAAAGCACACAATCGATTTTATGATGTTGGCAATTCTCAGCTTTATTCCATACAGTTCATAGAATATTCACCTTAAGAATTGGATATGTGGGCCATCTATAGTCCTGTCCTTAGATGCTAGTGTTTTCTGTTTTGCACAAATGCATATTCCTTTAGATTTGCTAGGTCTCTAAAAATCAGAGCATATTGACAATTTTCCAAAGCTTGCTCCTTTTCTTCTGTGATCAATTTAATGTTCACTTAAGTTTTATGTTTTGGTCTGTTGTAGATTGTTTTCACTAGCCCTTCCGTGGAGTGCACATTCCACGCTACTTTTTGTTGACATCAAGCTTGGCAATATTGTCCAGACTCCTGACTTAATGTAGTCCTGAGATAATCTGATTGGGTTATGCTGGACTGTATGTGCTCATGTGCTATATATATTTGCTCTTTCTCTTCCTGCTTACTGAGATGAGAAGGTGGTTTATACGCTGTTCTAATTTTCCTAAAGAGCAACTCATGGTTTCATTAGTCCTATTTTTTTTCTAATTAATTTCCACTTCTTATTTCTACAAATTCATTTCTTCTATTTTCCCTTAAGTTATAAAAGGAACAAAATATATCTTTTAATGGTAGATGTTAAATTCATTCATTTTCATCTTTTTCATTGACACATATTTTTAGGGCTATGATTTTTCCCCTCAGTGCTGCTTTAGTTATGTTACCAGAGAAAGTTTTCTAAACTTTTCTGAAGATTCAATTGGGGATACTTGCTAAATACAAATTTCTTGACCCAATCTCAGACCCTCTGAATTGGAATCTCCAGGGAAAGGGCATGAGCCATAGATTTTTTTAACAAGTATCACAAGTGAGTTCCTATAATTCAAGGAGTTTGAGAAACACTGCCACAGCATGTGCTATTACAAACGTTTTTATTTGCTATTTTCTAGATAATCTGGAATTCATCTTTGACTAAATATTTTTAGAGCACAGAATCATTTTGTGAGAACTTCTTTTTACTTTTCGGAGGCACTTGGAAAGAAGGTATGTTATGTTTAGAGTATCTTATTTGACATACATGTACTTAACTTTTGCCATGGGTGAGAGTGGTAAGAATAAAAACCCTTTTATTTTTGTCATTTTTCTTTGTATGTTCTGCAGATCTTTATGAAGTTGGATACTTTCTTGGTAAATAGATATTACACCTGGATTTTCATTTGAGTTGAGTCTGCTGTTTACTTTCTTCTTGAATTATGTAAATAAGGAGAGTTTAAATATTGTGATAGGTTATACATTCACGGTGTTCAAAAAAGTACCGGGTCTCCCCTCCCCCTATGATGTATGAACATCTTCCCTCCTTGTCCCAGACCTGAGGATCGGTAGCACGTTCCCCTGACCACCCTGCAACCATTCTGTTTAGTTTCTTATGTACTGTTCCGAAATCCCCTTATGCATCTGTAAGGGGAGGACATGGATACATTTTTCTACGTGAGCACTCTCCCCTCTATTTTTGTAACATTTTCGGTAACAAATGAGACACGTCCTTATATTTACCTGTATAGCATTTATTGCATACAATATTCTTAACAATAACTTTTTCTACTGAAATAGCAGGTTGTGTTTACCTGTCGAACCCCAGTATGAGAAACGTGTACAAAAGGGACAGACCGTAACATAAAAAGGTATGTGAAAACATGAGCAAACCAAAGCATTATAAGTGGATGAAGCACTATACAATTTCTGTGCTGGTTGACGTAGCTGTAATTTTAATCTGTATACTGTGCTAAACAGCCTGTAGCCAAGTCTTAGAGTTATACTGAGAGTTGCCACATACTTTCAAAGAACAGGCCTTCCCTACGACCTACCAATTTGACCTAACAGAAGGGACAATAGAACTATTAGCTCTGCCACTACTTCCTTGGAGTCTTAAGGATTTTTTTCTGCTTTTCCTGCCACTGCCCTACGTAGGTACCTACCTGCTCATAGGCCATGAACATCAAATGTCATTCAACTATTTTATAAAACTAAATCATGTGATTTTTTTTTTTTTTGGTCTAGATTTAAAATGTGCTAAATTAACTAAAGTTACTTTATAGGAAATTCACAGGGAAAATAGGACATGTTTTTTGAAAATGATATGGAAAATCAGGGTGGGTTACTGGGCATTCAACCTGGAAGAGTCGAATGACTTGAAATTGAGATTTTAATTGTGCGTTAAATCTTCTATCACTATCTGTTACTGAATATTTTAACAGTTTTACACACAGTGTTTCTTTTCCTAGTTTTTCTCATGTGAAACAAGCTTGTTAAGGGCTGGACTCTATGCTACAAAAGGCAGGGAAATGGCATATTCGCGTGCAAGTACCTGGCTTCCGGAACCATCCTCACTGCACAGAAATGGTTCTTGGCATGGGGCTCACCAATCTTTCTTAGAGCATTACTTGTTTCACTATCAATTTTCAAATAGGTTTGAAACAGGGGATGTCCATGGGAACTTCTAAGTTCTGCAATCATAGAAAAGCTGGGCTTCTATGGCCAAGCCCCCCTTTTAATCGGAACAAGGCATCAGGCGGGAGGCAGGCGACTGTGGGTCCCCGTGCCTGTGGGAGGGGCTGCCCTGAGCATCTCCTGGGTGGATCTTGCAGGGGCAGCCACCTGGCAGTAGTCGCCACTTTGGCTGATCTGAAGTAGCAACGAAGGTAGAGATCTGACTGTCGGAGAGGCATCAGTCTGGGGTTTGGCCTGAGAAAGGGCCTGGGTCTGGGGACACGTGAGCCTGTGGCTTCTTGAGTCCAGAGGTGTCACGAGCCTGCTGCAGGGTGTACCTGCGGCTCCCAGCACGGGTGGGAGGAGAAAGGGTGTGGTGTCTGCAGTGTCGCCCACCAGCCAGTCACAGCGAGGGAAACTCCCAGCCTGAGAGTCTCAGGACGGGGGTTGGGAGACTTCTGGGAGGGTTGGTGCGACTGTCATCTGGGGTCACTTGTATCTGGCTGGGGCCATCTTGAGAGCAGTGAGGGAGGAGCTCCAGGCCACGCCTGCTATGGACTTTCTGCTGTGTAGTGCTCCCCCTGAGGTGTTCTGGGAGCAGAGTCTTGAGATGAGGAAAGACTGCAAGAGGTCGGGGTGCACTGGAAAGACCCAGCCAGGCTGCCCAGGCCCTCTCGGTTGTCGGGGGTCTGGTTGGCTCAGAGTGCTCAGTAAACATCAGGGGTGGCAGGAGGGTGCTGGGGCATTCCAGCTGGCCCAGGCCCAGGCTCCCTTTTAGCACCATGGGAGATCACAGGCTCCCGGGAATATCCTGACATGGATCAGAGTTTGAGCAGTTTTTCTTTTAGGAGCTGCACTGACGTGTTGTATTGATTTGTCGGGGAACAATGGCTTATGGTTTCAGCCTGAGAATTCCTCATAAAGTTAAGAAGGCATAAAAACGTCCCCTCTGAGACTAGTCAGGAGTATTCAGTCTCATATAGTTTAATTTGTTGCTTTTGTGGTTTCTGTGATGTCATCCCACATGTGTAAGCCGGAAAAATTCACACTGGGAAGGGTAACCTCCGTGTGCACATTTGGACAATGGAAAATGTTATGCGTTGTTTCTCATGGTTGCTACACATCTGATTCCATGTGTCAGGAAAACAAACTGTTAAAAAAATTTCAGGAGACATACTTTTAAATGGAAATGCCTGGAACTCATAAAGTGGGGTCATAGAACCTACAACTATAATAAGACATAGGACGTAACTAGACGTAGACGTAATTAGCCTCCGGACCTGCTTTGTCTGGTCACATTGGCTGTCCCAGTGATGGCCTCATACAACTCAAACCAACTCTATTCATGCCTATAAAATTTAAAAAAAATATTAGATTGCCATTGACATACAAGTATTGTTTTTTGTTTCCATCATAAAAAGAGAGTGGAATACCCTCCATTCTCCTCCCCCCCCTCCCCAAAAAAACACCCTGGTTATTAGTTCCTTTCCTAAATTATATTAAAATGGAAATCATTGCTAAATATGCTTCATTTGATATTATTCCTCTCATAATATCTATATTGTAAGGGAGTATTGGTTTTAAATATGTTCTTATTCAGAAATAAGTTTGCATGGCTCTATAAAGCAAATGAGTACTGTAGACATAGGAATGTGTCACCAGCCACAGTCCCTAAGTGGTCACTGATGACATGGTGTAAGATCACAGTTTTCACCTCCTCTAATACAAACTCTTCCTGGCTCCCTGAAACAGAAGCACAGGAATTATAGCTAAGAAAGAAGAAAAAAAGAAAATCAGTTCATATCCTCTTACGATAGGAGGAGGAGGGGCTAAAATGCCAGATGGAAGGATTCGGACATCTATAAAGACAATGCCCACATAATGCACCATAATATTCTGTAAACCTTTTCAATAGTATGTTTTGGCCTTAATACAATTACCAAATGTAATATCAATTACAGTAATTCTGTATGTATCTCATCAGCAGTAATATTTTCTAGCATGGCTTTACAGTTTTAAGAAAATGATTATATAGTAAACAGATGCATGCTATAAGAGTCGGAATGTATTAGAGCTGGGTTCCCTTTTGTGTTTGTGACATGAATTTACTTAGTATTACACGACTATGGATAAACTATGTTGCCTAGATACAGTGGAGAACACGGGGAGAGTTAAATGCAGTTTTGTTTTCTGGAAGGCAAACCAAGATTCTTGGTCCATATTTTTCTTTCTGCTTCAAGGCATAGGGAAACCGTTGAAATGACCCCAAAAGAAGTCCTTAGCATAAAATGCTCAGCGTGAATTATGGAACAGCTGTCAATTGTCTTCTAACGTGAAAAGCCAGTCATACACAACCCCAACGGAAGACAGTAAGGCATGATGGCATCATCCTTATCTGAGTACTTTTGTGCTTTTCGTGCCATTAGACGTAGGCATCTTAAAGATATTCCTGTGAAAATGGCTCCCCAGTCAGACATCTGAAGAGTAAAAGGTCGAAGGGGCTGCTTCCCCAGTCAGCATTTCATGAATATTTAGGATTAGGAAATTGATTTCCTTATCATATTCTGTGATGCTCAACAGGTAGGTTGCAAGTGTTTAAGAAACAGGTTGCAACTCTGTAAAAAACATCTTAAGATTCCTGCAGCCAAGCTGGGAAAATCGGATGCCCCAAAGTGAACTTGGTATAGTGACTTACGGTTCTTTGTTCAATATATATATTAATAGGGACAGCAGACATAGGCTGTACCAAGGAACATAGCATACCATTTGGTTGTAATTTTTGCAGGCATAGGGATTCTGCCTAACTTTTTTAATAAGTCGAACCTTGCAGTAAAAGGAGATTTTTATTTACAGAATTGACTGACTAGATCTGGTTCACATCTGAAAATAGTTATGGTCCCACAGAAAGCCTCATCTGTCTGAATGCAGGATTGTTGTGTTACAGTGGAGAAGACAACTTGGCAATTTGCTTAGCTCCCACAGCACAGGGGCGTGGAGGGTTGCGGTGCCTGGGCAGGAGCTCCCTTGTAGAAACACCACCTTTCCCAATCTAAATATGTGCTAATGCCAGCACTCTGTAGAGGGAAGCCAGAGAAACGAGAGCTTAGTGTTTCTATAAAGTAAAACCTTGAGCAACACTCCAGCTCACTTCTCTGCCTTTCCCCCTCCAACCGTGCTCAAGGCTGGTCGGCTCCAGGTCAAGTTCCTGCTCGCCTGCTGTTCCAGCCTCTGACCTGGGGTGGCTGCATCTTAAAATTCCTGTCTGCCATTCAGGTTCTCTGCAAAGCTTCCTGGCCCGAAACCGGATTTTCCCCTACTGGCTCCGTGATTCAAGGTGCAGCCCCCGGGGCTCTCTCTGCCTGCCAGCTGTGAAGGGACCCAGGGCCTCCCTGAGAGCCAAGCACAGCCTGGACCTAAAGCCCTTTGGCTCTGGCCTCAGACGGGGATTCCAGAAAAATCACTCACCTTTCTGCTTGGGGGCTCTTGAGCTGTGTCTGGTACCTTAACCACAGGCCACGGGTAGGTGGGGAACCGATTTCCAATAAAGCCTTGATCAGAAAGTAAACATCCTGTCCAGAATTTACCCCCCCCCCCAAAGCAGGATATTTCAAGTTCACTAAAACATTAAAAGCACAAGCCTTCCTTCCATGGAAAACTCAGTGATGGTAAAAATGCCTACTACAGCACACTGCACCGTAATAAACATTCTGCATAAATTAATAATTTACAAGTACCTGAGCAAGTATACAGAGCACCATAGCATAGCACAGCACCGACGGCAGTAGCTCAAAGTTCTTAAAGTAATGGTGTTTTAAACAAAGTTGGTACAAAAAAAAAAAAAAAAAAAAAAACTCCAACCGGAGTTGTAAGATAGTGCAAACTTCTGTCTTCACTGTTGAAAAAGGTGTCGGCTTCTCACTTAATATAGGTGGTGTGGGCGGATCTGGGCACTTGGTGTGGATATTTAGGAGCAGGTCTGAGTTGGGAGGAGAAAATAAAAGTATAGTTAGAGGCCTTGAGCGGGCTTTGTCCTCCTGCATGCTGAGGGTGCCCTACACACTGGGGGCCGGATCCCACTCTTGTGGCAGGCGTTGCAGATCACCAAGGGACCTTGTTCAGGGCTGCAGGATATCCAGTGGTGTAGGACAGGCTCTCCAGAACCACACAACCCGTCCCTAGGTTGACTCTAGGACAATGCTGTCCGTTGGGGGAAAAAACTGAGCCATATATGAAATTTTGGCCACATATGAAATTAGTGGTCACAGGAAAAACGTAAAAAGATGAACTCAGTTGTAGCAATATGGTTCTCTTAATATATCTAGAACAGCAGTATGTTAACATGTCACCAATAAAGAAAAACTTGATAGTTGACATTTCTTGGGTATACTAGGTCTTCAAAATTCAGCGTGGTGGTGGCAGTTACAGCTCGTGCTGACTTTGCCCAGCTGCCACGTGCCTGGTGGCCCCTGCGTTGTACAGCACAGCTCTAGAGAACAGGAGCAGGCACAGGGCATCCCTCAAAAAGGAACAGGACGGGGACAAAATCAGCCAGCAGTGGTGTCAGCAACTGGCAGAGAGGCAAGACGGGCCACTGCTTGAGGACATTTAAAAGAAAAGGGGGCCTTTCCCTCATCACATCCATGTAAAGTATTGTCTTTTCTTCAAAAAGAACAAGAAAAGTAACTTTAAGATCAACATACAACCCACAATGAAATGATTAGGATGCTATGCAATGTTTCTGTTATTTATGCAGTCGGGAACGAAACCATGGTCCTGACCCTTTGACCGGCTTTATCTCTGAGATTTATTAGGCAGCTATTTCTTTCGCAGGCCAAGCATTCTTCCCAAGAGCTGTAATGAAATCACGACAGTGTATCTTCCCCTCCAGAGACACTGAGTTACTGAACCCGGGGCCTGGCTGACACGGTGCCTTTGTTTCTTCTGAGCTCATAGAGCAAGCGTCCTGCCAGGAGGGCACGTGGGTCAGAAAAGTGCTTTGGCTGCAGGTTTAACTCATCTGTGTGCAGGTAAGTGTTTAACAATCCGCTGGGGGGAAGGAGGAGAGACTGATCTGTAATGTTTGCTAATTTCCATGGTGTAAATACTCCCAACACGGCTGATTTCAAGCTACCACCGTGACGTCGGAGATAGGAAAGAGCCACACGACGTGGGGTTTCTGCCACGTGGAAGTAACAGATGCAGGCAACCTCAAGAGCACAGGTATTCGCAGCGAAACGTGGTGAAAAATTTGGAAACGGTAAGTTTTGAGCATTTGCTGCCTTTTTGTTTTTAATGTATATCATTGTAAGTTTCTATAATCCAATCTGCAACGGTGGCTACGTTTAACACCGGCTGTCAACATTCCTGGAAATGGGATAGCTCTTGCCAACCAGTGTGAGCCGGCGCTGGGCCGATCCCCCTGCGTGTGAGGCAGGGTTCAGGTCTCTGCCCTCCTAGTCGGCCACAGCAGCAGCAGTCTTGAAAGGTGATGCCCTTGGCAGATGGGCAAAGAAGCTCACAGTTATCCCAGGGTCCCACCACCCAGCAGCACCTAGGCCTCCCTGCCCTGGGTCCCCTTGTTTCACCTATGACCCTGAGGTCTCAGGAGCCCAGGGATGAGGCAGAGGCTGCGTGAGGGTTTTGGAGGTGAGCATACAGGCTAGCCCCCTCCTTTGATTCTGCCTAGCCCTACCTCATCTTGGTGACAGGTACGTCGTGATGCCGAGCTCATGCTCACTGCTTCCTCCCTGGCTGTCGCTGTATCTGCCTGCTGTTGTTGCCGGTTATGGCCTAGGTTGCTACCACTCCGTGCCCTGGCTGGCGGTGGTCCAGCCGCCCCACAACAGAGACACACACACACACAGACGGGGCCGCGCGTCCTGCTGCGCTATACCAACCTGAGGGGTGCCAGGTGGAGCCCGGGCTCCTGCTGGCCCAGGGTCCTCCCCGGGGCGCTGCCGAACTGCGCCGTCCTGCCGAAAGGGCCTGCAGGCAGAGGCTTCTGAGGAGGGCTGGGCTTTCGGGTTCCCTGTGAGAAATACAAGATTACGCCCGGTCACTCATCCCTCCTCTGGAGGCAGCAGGGTCCCTGGACAAGGGGCCACTCCTCGGCACAGGCGTCATTTTCTGAACATTATCCTTTTGTCATGCCATTGTATGATCTTTGTTAACCTTCTTTCCAAAAGTTTCTCTATCACACAAAGACTTTTCCACAGAAGCACGTTACGAACGCCGCAATGCGGGTTTTCCCAGCCCGTGCCGTTCACGGGCCCCGGGGCGCAGTGGGCGTCGGGCTTCTCGGCCAGCGCTACCAGCACACGCAACCTCTCCTGGGCCTGGAGGCTGCTCTTCAGTTTGTGAGGGCCTGAGGTGAGAAGTTGGTGAAAATCTTCTCACACCTCACATTCATTTCTTACACTGTGGCAGGAACGCGTAGCAGGGACCCGTCCCACCACAAGTCGGATGACGAGCCTCCGTCCGAACGTGCTGGACGTACCAAACACTGGCTCTCGTTGCACAGGGAGATGCGCTCAAGTTCTTCCGCCAAAATACTTTAACGATTCAAAGAATCGACACAGGGGTTTCAGGGACAAGTGGAAGGAGGGCATTCCACTCCGGGTTTTGTCCAAAGGTCATGCTTTCAGACTTGCATGAGCCACTTGACCGCTCCAAACCTCGTTTTCCTCCTCTGGAAAACGGGAGAAATGAAACCCCTCTCCTAGCATTGTTATGAGGACTAAATAAAACAACGCGTAGGAGATTCTCAGCACATAGATGATACTAGCGTTTCCTCATGCCACAAATTTTATAATGCTTAATAGAAATACGAGGGAAAACCAGAACAGTAAACCCAAAGCCACGTGTTTTTAGGGATACCCTCCCGTGGCTACCCCTGAGGATGGGGTCCATTGGAGCTGGGTGCAGAAGTTGGTGTGTGTCAGGCCTGGCTCCCTGCTCTTGGGCCCAGGTGAGTATGGGTGCCAAAACACCGCCTGCTCTGGGCCTTGAAGCCTAGCAGCACTTATGGATGCCCACAAAGTCTGTAGGAAATGGTGCTAGAACCTCAAAGGAGACAACATCCTAATAATCAAGTGATCTAACTCACTGTCATAGCACTCAGTCTTCCATACATCCAGGAAGACTCAAAAATGACTTTAAAACACTTGAGTTGAATTTCTCACTGTACTGCTCACACTAAAAGTACATTTACTCAGCACTTGGAGCTCAATCGAAAGAATGCAATAGTCTAATTACCATTTACTGTATCTTTGTGGAGTACAGGAAGCTCTAACAGAAGTTTGTCAACCACAGCTGTGCGGAAAACACGCCAAGTTGGAACAGTGGAGAGACTGGGCTGAGAAGGGGCCACCGAACAAGGGACAGGTTTAAAGTGACATTTCAATATTTTCATTAGAACATTAGCAGGATGTAGAATATAAAATAGAACAAATTCCCTAGCTAGGAATAAAGACTGTATAATGTGACTGAGAGTACGGGCTTTTTGTAAATTCAATCAGGCTCTGTACTTACTAGCTCTATAAGTGTATGCTGTTTCCTTGTTGGTAGAGATAATAGTTCCTTCCTTCATGGCTGAGGGTTGAGGATTTAAGTGAGATATTAAAGCTCTTACCATGCCTGGCATGCAGGAGCTGGTGAGTGTTTGCTGCTGCTGCTATACTACAACTATCAATGCTGGAGTGAATTTATCGAAGAGCACCATAACCCTACCAACAAACTTTGGGTAATAAACTAAGGCAACAAATCAACCTCCATCTCCTATAAGGTAGCAGAAAGCTATGAGCAAGATATTAGTGTGTAATATAAAAATGAATGCATACACTCATAAAATTGAAAGACTTTGGGAATTAAATAATTACTGATACTAGTTTTGCTGCTAAGTATGACTAAATAGCCTTGGGAATGAAGATAATGTCAGGTATTTATTGCAATGCTGGAGAAAAAGTGAGGTATATGTTACAATTTATCACCATATATTTGGATTTATTATGAAAATGTAGGAGATATTCTAGTTTGCCTGGGACATTACCAATTTATGCTTGTGGTCCTGTTTAATTATTAATCACGTTCTCTCAGATGTGTCTCTTGCTTTAGGGGGTGAATTTTATGGTTACCATAGTGATAAAAGCCCAAATGGGTGAGAAGCTGATTGAAAGTTCTGACTTCAAACCTAGGGACCAGCAGAGATACCATCTGCTTCCTCTAGGCATGCCAGGACCTGGCTGGCTGGAGACATGAAACGGGTCCACACCAAGATGTTACCTAGGCAAGATGCTGGCTTCCTGCCAGGCCTCAACTGGGACAAAATGGCGGGGGAATAGTGGGTTTGGTCCAAGAAAATGTGCCGTCACAGAGGTGAGGCACGGAGCATGGAACCCATGAGATACTGGCAAGAACCGCCAGCTGCATATGCCTTGCCCTTGGAGAAAGGGTGGAATTTCCATGTTGCCTTTAGATGTTTTCGCACTGCCTTTGCACCTGGGCCTAGACTTTTCCAGAGAAGTCCAGTCTGGCCACCAAGAATCATCTGAATGAAGGTGAGACACGAGTCCAGCTTACACTCGATCAATATTTCTTTAGGTCTATTTTAACTTTAAATGAGGAAGTAAAGAATGCAAACCCCATTCTTCTCCCCTCTCGACATCTTGCGGATATTGAGGAAAAATCCAGGTATGCTATATAACAGGGCTGTCCTATGCCATTTTTCTGCTCATGTTCCAGTAATAGCCATATATGTCAAATTTTTAGGAAAACTTCTTAAACGAATAATTTTAAATCCCAAAAGAACCACTCTGCCTTGAGCACCATCATAAAACTTGATAAGCAGGACTGGTTTACTCTTGTTTATCAGAGAGATTTCCTGGGGAAGATGGGAAGGCATGGCGGGAGAATGCCGCAGCCACCAGAGATCCCTGACAAGCTCACACAGGGGCAGCATGAACGAAGTACACTGTACAAACTCGGCCTCCCTCTGCCTAAAACGTGATGATGGAAATCACGGGTGCAGAACAGAAGGTACGTGTTATAAGGCACAGTAATGTAGACATCATAGAACCAACCGAAACCAACCATCGACCAACCTGAGGGGTAGGTCTTCCATTTCCACAGGATGGCAAGCCGTGAGGTGGTGACCTGCCCTTTCTCTGAAAACCATTGAGATTGTGAGATGTTTTTAAGGCAAAATCCAATTGAAAGAATCAGCCTGCGGAGGTAAGCAGTATGCTGATGCTGAAGGCATCGACCAAATTAGGAAAACCTGAGTTGGTTTTGGTACCCTTTTATGGTGAGGAACACAGAAATCAAGGTCAGGAACTTTGGGCAGAAACCCAATGCCCAGGTTTAATGGGAGATCGTTCTCTTCCTGACTCCTCTCTGTTCAAGCTGGGCTCTGCAAAGGAGACTTCAGGTCAAGTGGTTTATAGAAGTAAACGTATACTATAATTTCTCCCCAGGGAACTGTCAGGAGAGCTCTCTTGGTGCTGGGCAGACCAAGGTAGGAAGATAAACCTGTCACCACCAAGTGTCCTTGAGGACTCGAAGCTGAACTCACATCCCCCAGGTGGTTGAGTAAGCCCCAAGCCCTTTAAAGCAGTTTTAAACTGGTACAGCCAGCGGACATGTGGCGGAGGCCAGATAACCCCCTTACGGAGGAACATATCTGTATCCTAGACCTTGAACTCTCACAGATGATTTTCTATAAAATGAGCATACAAAGAAGCAAGGAAATATGAGTCAGAATCAATGAAAAATATACCCAAATTTTCTTACTGTGTTTAAAGAAAGAAAAGACAACCAGCATCATCGAATTAGAACCAAAGAACTTCTAGAAATGAAAAATACAGATGAGTGTAAGTGCAAATGACACAAAGGTAAGTACAGTGTGATACCATTTATATAAATTTTAAAACACAAAATATGCTGTTCATGGATATGTACATAAAATTACTCAAAAGGTTCTAGAAAAATCAGTAATAAACTTATGATAGGAACCTATACCTGGAGGGAGGCCAAGGTAGTGACTTTAACGTTTTGTTTCCTCTTTTAAAAAGAGGATGTACATGTTAATATATATATGAAATAGGCATTATATATAGACAAAACAGTGGTTATTTCTGTGTAGAATAAATGAGTTTTAGATTATTTTTACTTTTATATATTTTAAATATTTTAGAAACTGACAAATTTCAATTTTTGGGCCAAGAGAAATATGTAGACTATTTAAACAATATAAAATACTCTGCAAATTAGAACCAATGAGCACAGGTAAGGTGATGTTTAGAGGAAAGTTCCTAGATTCAAATGCTTATTTAAATAAAAATAAGAATCTAATATAAGAAGTTAGAGAAACAAACCTCAGGAGGAAAAAGAAATAGTAAAGAAAACATAAAATACTAAATTAGAAGAAGAGGAGAATAACTCATTTTTTTCATTTAACTATCACAAAGTCCAATTTCCATAATCTCTCTGTAGAAAGAGGTAGAACTGAGAGCTTTCATGGCATTCCAAATTGTATTTTACAAAAGCCTACTAATGGTGATTGGGAAGGGAGTTACTTTATCCCTAAAGTAGCCTGGTGACAGGTGTGAGGAAGACTAATTGTTTTCTGAATAACCCTTTATGCTACTGAGATTTTTAATGATAGGCGTATATTAACAAAAGGGTAAAATATCAGGCATCTGTTTTTCATGTACAGTTTGAATGTTTACATGCAAATGAGTGGAAAACAAACACTCCTTTGAATACTGCAATCACTTTGCATGACTTCCCTTGGAATTTTTGTGTTCTAGGAAGTTATTTCTCCCCAGAGATAGAGAGGTACTTGTTTAGCAAGTACCTTGCTAAGACAGGTACTTCCACTGGTAATTGATACCTTTATAGACATTTGATGGGTATGTCTCATGAATAATCGTATGAAACCAAAGAAAGTCCAGCTAAAGTTTCTGGAAGTATAACAAGAGTCTAAGACTTTGCTAACCTTGTTTAATATTTACAGGAGGAAGGGACTCATTTTCATTCATCCATGACTCGATGATGATGATGGTCCCATAGAGTATGACTGATGTCAGGACAACTTAATTTTCATTATTTAAAATGCACATTTCCTATGTGCCTACTGTGTTCAAGGGGCGGGATTTAGGTGTGGCCAAAAAGGTCCCAAGCTGGCCACTTCTTGTTTTACAAAATACTGTGTGTTGTAAATAACAGAGACACAGATAAGGTGTGGATTGAGAGCAATGCTGTGTCTGCCAGAAACACTGAACTGAAAATCTCCACCCCTGTAGAAAATGCACAGAGCCTCTTCATTTCACATCCAAAGCAAAGCCCCGACTACTGTCATGGTTCTGAATGATGGCTTGTTCCAGGTGAGACCACGATGATTAGAGCATGGGAGTGGCATAAACAACCACTAGGCTCTTTTGCTACAGGATGGAGACTTGACCTCCTGATAGAAGGCCAGAAGGTCCCCCTTGCCCCTCTTACATTGTATATCTGTGGCAAAGTTGGGAAAGATGAACTAAAGACTGCTGGGCAGTTGGGTGCTCTAAATATGCCAGCATGGCTGCTTCCTTGGTACTCTCTTCCTCCCTTTGATCGATACATGCATCCATCTGTGCATTTATTTTAAGCCTGCAGGTAAAGAACTTGGGCTTGGCCCTTGGCTCTCCCACTTCTGGGTATCCTACTAGATAAGTTTAGCCTCATTTTGCTTTGTTTCCTCCTCTGTAAAATGGGGCTAAGGATAGTATCTGCTTCCTAGGCTCATACAGAGGGTTAGAAATGCCTGTGAAGTACTTATCCCTGTAGTACCAGCCCTATAATTGGTGCCAAATGTTTGCTTTTTTTTTTTTTTTTCCAGACAAGGTCTCACTATGTTGCCCAGGCTAGAGCACAGTGAGTCGTCATAGTTTATTGCAACCTCAGACTCTTGGGCTCAAGTGACCCCCCTTGCCCTAGCCTTCCTAGTAGCTAGGACTATAGGTGCACACCATGCCTGGCTACTTTTTCTATTATTTTTATTGGAGAAATGTGGTCTCCCCCTTGCTCAGGCTGCTCGTGAACTCCTGGCCTCAAGCAATCTTCCCCCATTGGCTTCCCAGTTGGCCACCATGCCCGGCCACATTTTATAACACTTCAAAGAATGTAACACCTGACCCCCTCTCTATATATACACCAATTGGTTATAGGAATAAAAATATAAATTTTTATTCTGACGGGAAGAAAAATTTTAGCCAGTTAATTCAGTATTCTAATTCACTGAGGAAGACCACTTCCTAACATTTTCTAAGAAACCAATGAAACTTAGCAAAAAATGAACACCAACCTCCAAACTGAGTATGACCACACATCAGGTGTAATTTAAATACCATTTTGGGGAGCAAACCTTAAAAACCCAAACAGATAAAATGCTGAGTGGCACTTGCGTGAGGTTTTATCTGTTAGGAGAATGGCCCATCTGTAAACTGAAGGTGCCACGCAAACTCTCTTGAGGATTGTGGCACATTCGAGTTTGACAGCAGAAATGGCCTTTTGCTCTGCTACGTTCCAGCACAGCCTTCTGGGGACACAATTTTCTGTGAGCTGAAACCTGACATTGAATGTGTTTTTGTTTAAGCTTTGAATGAATCCAAGTACTCAGAATAAGTTGCATGATGGGTTTCAGTTGGGTATATCCTAGAAACTTAACAAAACCCCCCATGGGGTTTGTTCCTGAGTGTTCTCGCACATCCTCCCCTACAGATGAAGTTACGCACTCTGGTGTGTTTGGCACTTTTAGGTGTCCTTGTGTTTTGTAGTCAGTTGAGGGTCACATTTAATTCAAATTTAGCAATGCGAGCCCCTCTCTGGTATGTTTATGGTAGGACCCAAACCTTTGTGAGAGTCTTGTGAGGGTCTCTATGTCCTGGCTGCTGCTGGCCACCTCCCACCCTGACCTACTTCTCCTGCCACGCTCTTGGTCCTCTCTATGCACACTTGCCCCACGTGTGAATGCACCTTCTCCATCAGCCTCTCACCAGCTCGGGATGGACCGAGGCTGCCAGACTCTATTGAAGGGTTGAGGATGTGGTAAGGGAATCGGCATGCCGGAAGGGAGAATCAGATGTTATTCCTCCTGGGGTCTCTGGGTCCCCCTTCCCTCCCAGAAGTCAGGTCAGTGGACTTTGCTGACGATACATGAAGGACAGGAAGGGGACTGTTTCATCTGCATGCTTAGCTCTTGCACTCCACAAGGTCCTGTCTCTTCCCCCGCCACGAAGCGGTGTCAAAGCTTGAGTCGCCGCTTCCCAAGAAAGCCCCTTCTGGAATTCTGCTCAAGGCATGTGCTCGGTATGCCCTTGGATTTTCTCCTCTATTTTATTTAAAACAATTACATAGTAAAATTGACTCTTTAGGGTGCAAAGTTCGATGATTTGTAATCAGAGGAAAACATAAACTATATCTTGAGATTTACAAAAAATCTCTCAAAGCCCTCGCAGATCCATCCTCAGCCCCTCCTGTAACTTTCCTCCCAGAGTCTGAGATGAATTACCAAGCAGCAGAAGGTACAGAAAAACTCCCCTGGTGCTTCCAAAGTCGCTTGTAATATGCAAATGTATGCTGACTTATCTTCCCATTGTAAGTGCTTGTTTCTGGTGGATTGCAAATCTAATACACAAATCAGGGCAGGGGCAAATTCAATGCCACGCTTAGAGGAGCATAGACAAGATGTTCTATCAATGCTTCCTATCCATGCAGAAAATGGTAAATGATCAGACATCTCTTTAAGTTCTTATTTTTTTTAAAATCCTTTTACAACTCTTTTCTCTAGCCTACTTGGCCTCCCATGCTCAGGTTGTGGTTCAGGAGAGCTTGACAGCCGCCAGCTAACAGCTAGATGAATACACTGAATTATTTTCCTCTAAAATAGCTCATGGCATGAAAAAAATTTTGTTTTGTTGATCAAGGCTGTGGGGAGTTAGGATGAGAATCTTGAATTCAAGGGTCATTATACCTCAAAGGAAATGGTACATTGGAAAGGTATGTTTGTGGACAAAAGAGTAAGTTGATTCAACTGTCCTTGATTTTTAAAAATCAAACAACAATTTTATAGGAGATGAAATGTCCATAAAGAACAGGCTTACACTTTAGGTGTGAGGTTGACCACTAGAGTGTTTACGATAGGGTTTTCTTTTCTTCTGGAATGTTGAGATATGGTACATTTGGACAGATGAAGCGTGATTAGCTGTGTGTGTGTCACATGGCAGTCAGTGCATTCAGTTTGTGCTGCCAAACAAGAGCCACCTCCAAGCAGCCCCCACACCTGCATGGAATTAATTCCAGTTCCCTATGTGTGATGGGAGAGAAATCACACACTTAATCTATATCATATGTCTCGGAAAAGTTCCAGACAGACACCAGCCTGGAGTGAGAAATGTGGATTTTTCAGTGACTAATGTTTAAAGGGTAACATTTCCTTAGTTTCATAAAACAGAATGAAGGCCTTTTTGGGGCCTACTTTAAGGAAATCTTGAAGGAGTCACTTTGGGAGGAATTCATTGCTGGTGGAGGGGGAAAAAAAACCAAGTGGAAATATCTTTCCTCTGATCACATGGTTTGTTAGACTGTTCCAGTGAGACATGGTGCACAGGCAAGTTGCTTAAGGGGAGAAATGAAAAGGGTCAGGATGCGGGAGAGAGCTTACTGGCTCTGTGGATACTTGAAATGTACATGCAAAATATTAAGTATTGGTGCATTTTTCTGACAGTTCATAGCTTTCGTCAGATTCTCAAATAAGTTCTCAGCTCAGAAAAGCATAGGCGGTAACCTACCACCTTCCATAACAGATCTTTGCAAGGATGAAAGGAATGGGCAAATTCCCAAAAGATGATTAAATTTGATATTCAAAACCAGAATTATGCCAAAATAAAACTAAGAAATTTCTAATCTATCAAAAATGAAACTCTTATAAATCAGGAAGAAAACCGGCAAAGGATAAGAGCAGACAATCACAGAACAAATATAGTTAATAGCTAGCTGGTACTGGCTCATGACTGCCAAGTCCCTACTCCTTGTTCAGTGATGTCACATTAATAACTTGAAATTGGCCAGGGTGGGAGTTTTTACAGCAGAGAAATCAGCTATAAAGCAGGTTTTTTTTTTAAAGAGCCAGTGTACCAGTGCAACACTGGCTATTATAGATATATAAAAACCAGTTCAAGTGTACCAGCACTCAAAGAAATACAAAAAGAGGTCTAGACAAGATGGAATAATAAATACAGTTCATCCTATTCCTCTGTTAATTACAGCAAAACAATCTGGATGAAATTCATAAAGCAACTGATGGAAGACTCAAAAAGTTGGAGAAAAAGTAGACTGGCTAGGGACATCAAAAGTTGAAAAAGTTACCCTACCCAGCAGTGAATTCTTCTATGTGTTTTTCCTTTTATGTATCTTGGCCTGAGAGATGGAGAGGCCCATAACCTGGAAATTACTAATGGTACCAGGCTGGAATTAAAAAAAAAAAATCCCTAAGGAAAAGCCTGTTATCTTTAGCCAAAACACTTGGAAAGGGCAGTCCAGAATGACAAACATTTTGACCATATCGGACCTCACTCTAGCTCAACGCCAGAAAAAGGCCTTGCCCCTCCTCACTGGGCATCATGGCCAGGGGACTGGCAGATCTCTGCTTTCCCTCACTTCTTGAAATAACAGGCCACATCCCTTCCCTGGAACAGAGACTGTGGGCAGAATTTTGGTGGATTTCTCAACACCATGGAGTCTAGAAGGAAGTGGAAAAATGTTTTTCAGTGCTAAAAGAAGAAAACAGTCAACTCAGAATTCTATATCCAGCAAAAATATCCTTCAGGAATAAAGGTAAAACAAAGACATCCTCAGATAAAGGAAGTTTTTGAAAGAAACTTAGAACATGAGGCATGAAGAAACAACCTGAGTAAATATAGTACTTATGTTTTAAAAATTACATTTGGCTGAAAGAAAAACAACATCTGAAGCAGTTCTCAATATACATAAAGGTAATAAGACATGTCAGGAAGGAGGATAAAGGGAGCTAAAAGGTGGTAAAGTTTCTACATTCCACCTGAAGTAAAGTATTGACACTAGTAGACTATATTATGTCCAAATATTGTAACCTTTAGAGCAGTGGTTTTCAATCAGGGTGGTTTTGCCTTTCAGCAGATGTTTGGCAATATTTAAAGACATAATTACATGAGTATTTGCCATCTAGTTTGTAGAAGCCAGGGATGTTGCTAAACATCCTATAAGGCACAGAAAAATCCCTATACAACAAAGAATCATTCAGCACAAAATGCTAGGTTGAGAAACTCTGCCCTAGATCAGTCATACAAAAAACTATAAAGATATATATTCAAAACCACCAACCAACATGAAATACTAAAAAATGTTGAACTAAACCACAGGAATGCAGGAACACCAGAGTGAACAAATAACATGATAGATTTAAATTCTAACATATCAATGTAAATGGTCTAAACCCACCTGTTAAAAGACAGTGACTGGCAGAATGAATGACACAGTGTATGAGCCAACTACATGCTGTCTACAAGCAACTATTTTCAAATCTACTGCGGTAGATAGGTTAAAAGTGAAACAATGGGGAAAGACTTATTACATTGCAAACACTAATCAAAAGAAAACTGTAGTGGATAATAGTAATATGAGATGAAGTAGACTTTTAGAACAAGGATTACCAGAGTTACAGAGAAACATTGCATAATGAGAAAAGGGTCAATTCTCAAAGAAGATACAACACTTCTACCTGTGTGGATCATGAACAGAGCTTCAAAATAAAGGAGACACAATTACAGTTGGAAACTTCAACATTCCCTTTCAGTAATTGATAAAACTACTAAACAGAAAAATTTAATGCTAGCAAAGTCATGGTGAGAAAGGCAATGTGGGAACATCAATGTACATAATGGTTCTGAAAAAAATATTTGATTTATACAATTATGAGGCTTAAAATGGTCATACTATTTTTCAACCCAATGTTATACTTTTTCCTAGGGGAATAATTAAGGGGGTTCAAAATGTATCTGTCTAGAACTTCATAACAGAGCTATTTATAATAGTCCAAATTAGAGATATATAAACATGCCTAATAATGAACAAGTACTTAAGGAAAAAAGTAGTATATAAAGCTCTGTACATGGAGAATAAATTGTTAAAAATACATGTATAGAGACCTACAAAAATTAAAAGAAAATATAATAAATTACCTCTTGATTTTTTTCCTTTCCCCCTCAAGTTTCCTATTGTGATATATCACATTCATAATCCCAACAAACTTTTACTTCCAAAAACAGCATAAAAATGAGATAATATATACAAAGTATCCACAGCAGTGCTAGGTCTACTACAGAGATACTCAGTAGGGGGTAAAATTCTTATAAATATTTTGAAAGTGAAATTTGGTGACAAAGCATCACCATGACTATTTTTAGTGGGACTGTCTCATGGTTTAGATAAGTTGCATGGGTACCTTAACTATTGTAAATATAAAAAAATTACTAACAGTACGTTAAAACAGATTGCACCATTTTATAGAAGCAAGAAGTTAAGCAGTTTGTCCCAGTTTATATATTACCAAGTAGTATAGAACCTGGATTTGACCCATATCCTATCAGATCAGCACGGAATATATACCTGGGCCTGCCTAAGTGCAGGGTTGGCTGGCAGGGGTCTGGCGGGCACACGTGGAGCCTGGTGCAGGGGAGGAAGTACTCGCTGAGGTGACTGGGGCTGAGGGGGGTCCAGGGCTTTGAGGGGTCTGCTGATGTCAACGTTCGGACACGACGGCAATCTCCTAGCGTTGTTCTGCACAGCCAAAGCAGAAAGTCAGGCTATAACAGGTCGCAAAAATATGGATAAATTCCTTAAGGAGGCGGCAGTGCTAAGTTGTCTGCCATAGTTGAAGGTGGAGTGGGGAAAGAAATCAAGGATATTTACGAGAGGAAATCTAACAGAAGCGCCCCTCTCCCCCAAATCTGGAATAGAGGGATCAAATTTTAATTAGAAAAAAACTGGTTTAAGAAATAGGATAAGGGACTTGAAAAAGTACCGTATATGAAGACAACAATCCCGATCTTAAGGAAATTGCAAAGGAGGTATGAAAATGAGACATAGCTTAATGCATGCAAGGCTCAGTGAGAATCAGAGAACTCCCAGGGGAAGGACAGCCATGCTTCCCAGAGGCTTGTACCTGGATACTCCTTCCCCCACCCCACATGGTACCCTTGTCCTTAGAGACAGAACAGGTGCAGCACAGGCCTGGTACCTCCTGGCCCCCCCCCCCTTTTAAAACCAGCTTTATTGAGATATAATTGACACATGATTTACTACATATATTTATAGGGTTCAGCTTAATAATTTGTGACCTATGTTTGGAGTGACAGAGGTAAACAGTTTCCTTATCATCCTTCCCAACCATGGCTCCACTTTCTGTGGCTATATAGTTTGCGTTTTTAGAATTGTATATAAATGGGATCATAGAATATATACTATTTGGTTTCCTCTTCTCAGAATCATAATCTGAGATTCATCCATGATGATGTGTATGTCAATGCTTCATTCCTTCTCATGGCTGAGTAGCATTCCATTGTGCAAATACAGAAAATATACCAGTTTGTTTACCCTTTTACCTGTGGACGGATCATTTCCAGTTTTTGGCTCTCACAGATAAAGCCATTCTTGCTTCTATACCCCCATTTGGGGATGGGAGGTGGTAAATGTTACCAGGAATGGTGGCTGCCTTCTTGGAACCCAGCCCTCTATACTTTTTGGATCAAGGGAAATAAAATAGTTTATTGCCTGCTGAGTATGTCAATCATTTCATTATAACAGTGAACACCAATCTTATTCACTGTTACAATATGGACTTGAGTCCAATATTCAACTGTTCTTGTGGATACCCCCCAAAAACTTGGTGGGGAGAAACTAGAGTGAATTGCAGTAATACTTCCCCAGGGTAGCAGGGAGGCAATAGGTACTTTGGGTTAAGGATTCAGTTCTTTGAAACCATGGTTTGGGGGGGTGGGTAGGGCTTCCTCAGCTCAGGGCTGGAGCGTGATGGGCAAACCTGATGCCTCAGTGTGACTTTTAGAGATACTTTAGGAGAAACAGGAGGGTCAAAGAAGTTTGCCCAAACCCAGCTGGGTGGCATTTAGAAACCACAGAGGGGCCCAGTCTGGGTGATTGGAGGGATGATGGGTCACAATCTGTACACACTACGCTGTGCAGGGGACACTGGGGGGGGGCCTTCCCCAGGCTCTGACCCACCCGGGGACCCTCACTGAGGCCCTGGTGCCCTGAGTATGCTGACTCAGCGTTTCTCGGAGAGAAGCCCTAGGAGCCTACTCAGTCCCTAGGAGTCTCGTATTGAAAAGCTCACATCTCCAGGCACGCAATAACGTCTCATGCTTGCTCAAAACTTACCTTAGGGGGGTTGGAAGCTGCCGGCGTCCTCATCAGGCTTTTCCCAAGGTGGGTGAGGTGAGACTGGCCAGGATAGGCGCCCCTGGCTGGCCGGGAAGGGTGCACACACCTGCAGCAACACAAGCCGGACTAAGGGTGTTTTCCCTTCTCATTGACTTGGCTTGTTTACATTTTGCTCATAGTGACACCCAAAAAATAATTTACGTACTTAATGTGATAAACATGCAAAGGAAAATTACCTAACACTATTAAAAGATTAAAAAATAATTGATTTTTTTTTTTGGCCCCCAAAGCCATGATTCTGTCAGATTAGTTCTTGCAATCCACAGACAGCTTTGGGACGCCCAGGAGATGTTGTACAGGAAGCTGGTATTTCAGCAATAATGGCTTTGAATGCATGTGGATCAAAAGCTACCCCATGTGATGAAAATAATTCAAGGTCTCCATGTCTTGCAAAAATTACTAATGTAAGGGTGGAAGAAAATAAGCCAGCGGAATTCCTCAGCACCCCGCTTGTCTATGTAATAAGCAGCAGATAGTCTGGAGAGGAAGTGAAAAATGCAGCTGGTCTGGTAGAAATAATAAAAAAAAAGGACCTCCCCATGCACCCCCAAACCCCAGGCTAACTACCCAGAAAACCTGACCTTTTCTTTGCTAAGGAAAATGAAGTGAGCAGCAGTTTGTTGTACACTTTTTCAACTATTTCTTGAAAAGGTGACAACCCCAACCCAGGGTACCTTAGCTTTTCAATGGTGGTTTTTTTATTTGTAAACAGCAGTCGTATCAAGGTCTTCCTTTTGACATAAACCACAAATCCAGCAGCAAGAAGACACAGGATGGTCACCAGAATTCCTACCGTTAAACCTTGGTTATCTGAAACGAAACACGTTCGACTCACACAAGGAGGCAGTTAGAGTGAAATACGGGAGGCTTCAAATTGTGACATTTATGGCAAAGTGAACTTTGAAGGAACAAACAGAAATGAAGCGAGTAAATCCCGGAATGATGTACTAATAAATTAGTCTTACTTCAGAGGTCATGTTTGAGGTTCGATCTCTGTTGCCATCGTTCATTTCTGACAACTCTGGAACTTGCTAGACAGGAATATGGGCCTGGACCACCCAGGCTCCCCCAGGCACGACTGCAGCAGAGGGGACCATGGTAGCCGCAAAAGGTCCTGGGGCCACCGTTACAGCCTCACCAGCACTAAAGTGGTCCCCAGACTGAAGCGTGTCCAGCACTCATCGCAGATGGGCTGCTTCTCTCATGCTGTAGCTGTGGAATCCGCTTCATCTGTGTTTTTTTTAATGAGACTATGTCTGGACATCTCAAATTAGTGAATAAAGAAAACTCACAGCTTATCAGGGGTCCTCAAACTCTTTAAACAGGGGGCCAGTTCACTGTCCCTCAGACCGTTGGAGGGCCGTTGGAGAGTGCGGCGCACATTCCACACATGCGCACTGTGGGCCCGGGACGAGTCGGCTGCTAAGCAGGACAGGCAGCAGTGGCAAAAACACCCGGCGGGCCGGATAAATGTCCTGGTGGGCCGCATGTGGTCCGGGGGCCATGGTTTGAGGACGCCTGGCTTAAATGAAATGTCCACAGGTTTTGTTATGTTTGGGATTTAAAGATACAGCCATTGGGTGCAAACCCCATTTTCTGGGAGGGAGCTGTTTATTTTCTTTATGAACACATCACCTTTTGTGTGATTTGCTCCCATTTTGCTTCGTACATTTGAGAGACTCCTCGAGGGTGTGGACAGGACTGGGAACGTCAGATGGGTTTCTGACAGCAGCCCCGGCCAAAGACTATTTGGGGGAAGACGCTAAATGCTAGGGTTACAAGGGAGGATTATTTGCAGTTTCAACCGGACTGTGAATTCCCTGAGGACGTGGGTCTCGGTGTATTTGTCTCTGTTTCCCACCAGCAAGAATCAGGGTGTGTTTCCGTAGTAGGTGCGCGGCTGTCCTTTCAGGCTGCCGGTGCTGGCCGTGAAGCTGTGACTTCAATTACCAGGCTCTCCGCCTCCCTGTGACCTCAGCTGGCTGTGGACCAGAGTGGCAGCAGCCCCCACTCCAGGGAGGACATCGTCGTGCCCTCTCTGTTTCTGGACTTTGTCCCCAGCCGACAAGCCCTATCAGGGATGTGGTCTTAGCCTAAATGGGACAATCAACATATGACAGCCTTGATTCACTTGTGTTACTGAAAAGCACTGCTTTTGGTTTCCCGGCCAAAACGTCATTCTTAACAGCAGTCACGGGTGCTGTGGCTACAGTTCTGGTGTCTCACAATGGAGCTAATTAAAAAGTGAGCAGCAAAAGTCTTGAACTGTAATTTTTAGTTCCTTAAAAATCAATCCATACATTTTAAAGTCATCAATTTATCAAGTTCAATGTTCAACGGGTGCCCAAATGGAACCTGTTGCATTCCCTGGATTGGAGCGCCGTCCCGACACTTGCTGGAGCTGGAGACGGGGCTAGGGGACAGTGCAGGACTCCATTTCCCTCTCCCCTGGGCCTGGCACCAGCAGTGTGTCCTGCAGAGCTGGCCTCCTGCAGCACCCCCCCAGCCCCTGCTGGCCCACTACCCACCCTCCGGCCCCACTGTGGGCCAGATTCCAGCTCTTTGCCCAGCTGTCTCTGCCACAGAGCATGTGTGTCCCTTGTCCCCTTCAGACCTCAGCAGACCCGTCAAGTCCACGGGAGCCTTCCCGACACTGCTCTGATGCTCAGGGGAGGCTTGTCCTTCCCCTGACATCCTCATCATGGGCCACAGTCACCCTGCCTTGTGGCCTCTGCTTAGTGTCTGCCCAGGACCCGGGAGAGCAGCTGGTGCCCGGCAGACACATGGGAAGTACTTGCTTGATGAGCAACTGAGCCACAGCCAGGCCAGGAGCAGCAGACCATGGGGACAGCAAGGCCCAGGCCATACTTGTACCACCTGCCTTGATTTCATACGCGCGTGTGTGCATGTGTGTGGGGTGTTTATAATACACTCTTATGAAATGATGGCCTCAGTGGGTGGATCTGGCTACTCCGTTGTCTTTGTTTTTTAAACATTCTAGCAATGAAGAGTTGGTGACTCTGGGGGTGGGGGAGGGGGGTCCCTGACCTTTTGGAAACTCTCAGACCCGAGTCCACTGGTCACGTGCACCCATGCTGCAGAGAGACACAGAGTTGCTGCCTCTCCACTTCCTTTCCAGAACCGCCTGGTTTACCTGGACGGAGATGGAATGGGTAACAGGGTCCCCGACGGACTAAAAACTAAACCCTGCTATTTTTGTGCGATAAACACCTCAAGCCATATTAGGGGCTTATGTTGTAGTCAGAGACCAGGTGTCAAGGCTGAGCTGTCACCAGGGAAGGGGAGTCCTGAGCCGGGCCCTGGCTTCCCCACCACTGCGACTAGAGGCTCTATAACAGGCAGGACCTTCTGGTCCCGTTGCTCTGTGCTGCGGGCCCAGGGCCTGCTGTCGCGGTAACCTGGAGCCGCTCTGCCATGTGGAAGCGTGCCCGCGTTTCAGCAGAAGCAGGACGGGGACCTCGCTGCCCTCGCGGCGCTGTTTCTGCAGATGAGCCTGCTAGGTGGAGCTCCCCGCCCGAGCCCTGCGCTCTGCCTGGCCCTGCAGAGCCGTGTTGTGTCTGTTGCCATGGAAATGGTGGCAAAGACACTGAGTCAACACTGCCCGTCACAGCAGGCCTTGGGGACGCGTGACTCCCCCTGCAGCAGCACTGGTCTTGGTCCCAGTGTCACGGGGGCTCGGACGAGTGCCGAGGAGAAAGCACACGCTGCGAAGTCCCACCTGCTCCGGGCTCCCCACCTTGCCCCCCCACCCGTGGCTGTCCGCACCTTCCTGCCTTGCTGTTTTCACTGTGACAGGGACGTCACTCAGACGTGCCCCTTGCCTGTCTGAAAAGAACTCGGGAAACAGCCCTGTCCCCGAGAGCGCTGCTAAAGGTCATCCGAGGAGAAAGGCATGAAGGTTCAAGCACAGCTGCTGCTAAGAGTGTCTTGGTGGCCGGGTGCGGTGGCTCACGCCTGTAATCCTAGCACTCTGGGAGGCCGAGGCGGGCGGATCCTTTGAGCCCAGCAGTTTAGGACCGGCCTGAGCAACAGCGAGACCCAGTCTCTACTAAAAAAATAGAAATTAGCCAAACAACTAAAAATACATAAAAAATGAGCCGGACTTGGTGGCGCATGCCTATAGTCCCAGCTACTCGGGAGGCTGAGGCAGGAGGATTGCTTGAGCCCAGGAGTTTGAGGTTGCTGTGAGCTAGGCTGACGCCACAGCACTCTAGCCCGGGCAACAGAGCGAGACTCTGTCTCAAACAAGAAATAAAATAAAATTGAGGGACAGACTTGCGTCTAACTCTTGGCTGAATGGCTTTGGGCACGTTACCTCTCGGGCCTCAAGTCCCTTGTATGTGAAGAAAGAACAGACAAACCTACTTCAGAGTTGTGGGAGAAGGAGACATAACGCTCAGCACAGACACCAACACGCCCCTGCTCAATACTCAGACGCTACCTCTGCCACTAGCGCGGCTGCCGTGACTGTCACCTGTATTCAGAGGTGGGTATCTTTCTAGTATGGCTTTTTAAAGCCATTGCACTTCACACCCCTTGGCCCCAGCGCACGACAGCGGCCTTGACAAAGTCCTTTGACACGATGGTGACATTCATGCCCAGTTGGCGGTTCACTGTCGAAATTACCTAAGCTGAGGAAAGCGTCACGGGCTACAGTGTAAGCAGCAAACTCAGCCACTTACTGTAAGCGGAGAGCAAGGAGCCTTGGACGCGACCAGGCAGGACGGGAGCGGGGGCCTCTGGAAGCCGGGCGAGAGCCCAGGCTGTGTCAGACCCACGTGGGTTTCCACCGGTTCTCCTGCTGACGGGGCTACACCCGCACCCACGCTCGCGGCTGCTGAGCCTGCCTGGCCTCGTGCCGTCCCCGGTCGCTCGGTGTCCCCCCACCCCCAGGGACGCAGGGGCCCCACCGACCTGCTTGCCGGATGGGGCCGCTGTCCGTGCTTCCTCCAAAGCCAAACTTGTCACAGAAGGGGGGTGCCCAGTGGGCCTCGCAGTGGCAGTTCTTCCTGTTGTTGCACACCTTTCAGGACAGCGAGAGAGAGGCGGGCGTCAGGAAGGCCGTGGCGTTCGGGCGTGCCCTCTGCGCGGCGCCACGGCAGAAGCAAGGGCGCTGCAGCCGGAGCCCGGCCCCGGCCCTGACACGAGTCTGCGGGAACGGGCCCCAGACTCAGCACCACACGGGGGACGCTGAACCGGAGGCTGTAGCTGTGACATAACCTGCCTGTTAGCAGCTGTGATGAGAATACAGTGGAGGTCATCAGGGCCCCCAGCTTGCTCCTAGCCCTCCCGGTCCTCCTCTCTACATCCAGGGAACTCAGCATCTGGCCATGAGGAGAAGCCCCCGCAGCGGCGAGGAGGGACCCTGGGTCATCGCGGGACCTGACAACCTCCTGGCACATCTCTGCATCCATCAGACTGGAGGCTCAGAGAGGCTGGGTGACTCGGGGCTCCCCAGCAGGCTGGGGTGGCGGGGCGGGCCCACAGCCAGGCTTTCTGTTTCCTGGCGCCCACGGAAGCACACGGGATTTCCACCAATACGTCTCCGCAGCCCGCTCCCATCCCCCATTCCTGAAACGCCCGCTTCCTTCTCGCAGAGCTCCCCAGCGGCCGTTCCCAGGTCCCCCGTGGCTGGTGGGCAGAGCCAGCACTAAACTCTCTTCCTCGCCAAACAGGAGGACGGTTCCGCCGTGGCAAGAAAGGGACGCCCAGAAAGCAGGAGGAGGGCACACTCTGCCCTTGCTGGGCCCCGAGTAGGCGACCTGACTCGGAGAGCAGAGTCCTCCGCGGGGTGGCCGGGGAGTTGCTGCCCACCTGGTTACCAAGGGCCACTGGTGGTTGTGGCTGCCCAACCTGCCTATGCTGATTGGACCCGCTATTGGAACATGAGCATGAAGACAAGAGAATTAGGTTGAATCCTTTGGGAACACTGGATAAAGAAAGGCAAATCACTAAAAGGCATTTCTGACCCATTAGGAATGGGCGGGGCCCCCGCAAAATGACCGGGCACAGCAGTGACAGGCACGGAGTCTGCACTCGGATTGCCTCTGAGTGTCTGCATTTCCCCGCCTCTTACAGAAACCAACCATACATCGTTGACGGCGCATTTGGGGGCGGTTTATATAAGCAAGTCAAGGCAGAACTACAGTCAGCAAACCAATCCTAAAGGCCTCAGCCCTGCATCAAAATACTAATACACACTTTAGTATTTTAAGGCCAGATAAAATATTTGGAGTATGTGCCTCTCACTTGTGATCTCTGTGCCCACTGACTCGTTTTGATGAATCAGCCACCTGCCCCCAGTGTTTCCAATGAGAAGGCCGACAGTCGAGACAGCCTTTGGTACATTGGAGAGAGTGCTGCTGCGAAGTGGAAGTTGAGCAGAATGAATTGGTGTGTGGCAGAGCCCGTGCCTGTCCCCTCAAAGAGGCAGCTACCAGCCCCTAGATGCATGCCTGCCCTGCAACGTGTAGCACGGTGCCCTTTTTGTGGCTTGTAGCCGAGAAACTACAGCCTTGACAGCCCCCTTGGAGGTGCTGTTGGAGAGCTTGGTCTCATCGAGGAAGAACTGTGGCCAAGCTACTCGTCGCCAAATCCTGGGCGGCTGCTCCACCTACCTGGAAAATGGGCCTCTCCCCTCCAAGGTGGGGATGAGGCCCCGGGGATAGTGGAAGGTGAAGAGTCCAAGGCCCTCCACCCAGCATGTGGGTGCAAAGTCATGTTACCTTGGACATAGCGGCCCCCCAACTTGGGTCTTGGCTTCTTTGTGAGTAAACTAACAGGGCCGGACTAGACTGTCTCTTAGCAGGCATCAGCAAGAAATCTATGATCCAATGAAGACATAAAAAGACTTTGTTTTCTACTGGGAGTCAGCTAAACTCACAGTGGACAGACCCATGAGAGGGGCCCCAGCAGCCCCTTCGTGGTTACAGCACAACGTAACTTTATGGGAACCCCCGTAGTTCTAGGTAAGGATCATTGGCACGTGTCTGTACATTTTAAAAATAGAATTTGGAGCGTGATTTCTATAGAAAAGATTTCAGAAAGACAAAAGAACCACTGGCATGGCCAGTCAAGATTAATAGGATCCCATTGGAAATAATTAAGCCCATCAGGAAAAATAAGTTATGGTTTAAACAATTAGAGAAACCTCTTCTCCCCTAAACGTTCTCTGAACTAAAATATTAAATAACAGCTTTCTTTAGGGAAAACCCATTGTGTGTGATTTTAAGAACACGTGTTTAGTATGATCTGTTGTCTTCGTTTTAATTCTATTTGGAAGAACTTCAGTTCAGACACATATTCTGAATGTTGGCAGCAAGAGGGATGAGCTATTTGAAATGTTAATGTGAAACTCTGCACGAAGAAAGGTTGGTTTTAAAATTACTTTGAAGACAACAAAATTATCTTTTAAATGGCAGAATGTTAATTTAAAAGATAATCACCGCTCAAGCTGATTTTCTCTGTTAAACAAAAATCATATTTCTTGTTATGTAAAGGTCAAAGAAAATTAATGTGTTTAGAAGGAAATATTGAGAAGACACTAACTGATCTAAAAAAAAGCTATGGTTTGCAAAAACTTTTACAAACAAATTATTGATTGCTTAACTTGTTATGGGCTGGCTGTAAAAAGTCAGTTTAGCGTACTTACTCCTCTGCCGTGGCATTGCATTGCGCATTCATGAACACCAAAGATGCTAATATTTTGACATCGACGATTGAGGCAGATCTGCGGAGGGAGGAAAACAGAGCAAGTATCTTAGTACTTCTTCAGTAACCCCCACCCTCCTGGCTGCCCCCATAAGGATATTAAAAAAGAGAAAGCAAAGAAAGGGTTGGAGAAGATTCTACCTTCTTTCAGTTAATATGGATACAGCATAATGACGCATTTTTCATTTGACTTTCACACAGATCCTACTATCTGACTCCAAATTCAGCATTTCTCAAGACTAAGTTCGATGTGAACACTATTAAATTCTTTTGTACTTGATGGCATTTTATATGGTTTCAGTTGAGCCTGAAATTGTAACTGATTTTATCATGATTTTTGTCTAGAGCTTGTAATAAAATCTACGTGTTGCAGCATATTTTTACTCCATTAAAAGATACAGGAGAGTGTGAGAGGGAGTGGTTCTCACTGCAGGGCCTGTATAGGCCAACAGGCTCCATGCTCCCTGGGTCTGAGAATCTCTCAAAGGAGATGCTGAAATTTGGGAACTTTTTCAAAATACTGACTGACAAGTAATACCATCAATGACATAAACCAGCAGAGGAACACAGACAGCTCTCTTGGATTTATCAAGCTGCCGCGGTGGCAGGGATTTGCTAAATGACACGGGGCTGGTGGAGAGACTTCAGCCTCATTTCAAAGGTGCATAATGTACTCCAGACTCAAAGGATCAGGCCCCTTTTCTCCCATAAGATGTTACAAATTAGCAGAGTCAAAGGAAGCAGAGTGTGATGTTTAGGTTGCAGAATCATTCTCAATGGGGTGGAACCTTCCTATGGGGCAAGGTGCACGTAGCTCTGAGGGGTCGGTGGGAATGCTGGCCATGGGGACAGTCACATTCCAGCTGATAAAAACAATTTTCCAGGATTACAAGGAACACAGTAGGCCCCCTAAGAGAATCACAGCACAGGGTGCCCTTGTCCTCCCTAGTCCTCAGAGAACTGGTATTCTGCAGAAACAGAGATCAAAGCACATTTCGTCTTGCACATGGAGAAAAAACCAGATGATAAATTGAGTCCTTGGAATTTCAACATTCAGATACACCTGGCCCTGGCTATGCAGGCTACGGTTTAAAAAATGTGTGTCCTTCTAATGTCAAGGCCCGCATACAAGCTAACGTGGTTAAGGAGACATCCAGAATGCATACGATGTTTCTCGTACTATCCTATTTCCTCAAGGAAAAGTGTCCGTGGCTGAGGGTGTGTGGGGCGGAGGAGAGTGAGTGGAGGGGATTCCTGTCCGTCTTTTTTTCTCTGTGACTTCCATTTTAGGGAGTGATTTCAAGATCAGGCTGAAAATGGGGTCCTAAAAAGTATTTGGGGGTTGATTCGTCTTTTCCCTTAAAGCATTTTATTAACTTTCTAGCATTTAGTCTGATGAGAAAGTTTGGGGGAAAAAAATCAGTGTGATAAAACATGAAAATCTCAAATTCTCTAAAAAAATTTTTTTGACTTCATTTCTAAACCTCAAAATATCTTTAGCTTTCTTCCTGTTCTCTGAAAGGACTCCCTTTTGGCTTTACACTCTCTCTTCCCATCTCCTACCATTCTCTCCACAGGGTCTCTGGAAATACATCTGACTTCCCATTCTGTCCAGGTGAGGACAAGCCCCTGAGAACTCAGTGCCAAAAACCAAGCCACAGATCCACAACCAATATAATATGCCCTTGCATTTCTTTCCAAAGTAATTTCCTGGCTAGAAACCCTTATGACATCCAGAGTGTAAAAATGACTTATTAACACTACAGGACTGAGAAGCTCGATTTTTCCTAAATTTGCATTTCAATGGCCAGACCAGGATCTAGGATTTATTGACTTTTACTTTTAGGTGCAAAGAACTGGCTTCCAGAGACAGTGTTCTGGGAAGTGGATTTAGGAAAACAAACCGATCTTGTAACCTAGTTCTCGAACGGGATGTTTTTCAATGGGCCCTCTCCCAGACTCACATTTAAGATGCAAGCGAATGTTTGGGTCTTACTTTTCCGTCTGCACACTTTGTGCCCGCAAGCACCAGCCCTGGGTCCGGCATGTCATCGCCCAGGTACACGTGGGTCCCCCGGCAGAGAATCCGGCCTCCTTCCTGCAGCGGGATATTTGTTTCTATGGAAACAGCATTGGTGCCAATGACAGGCCGGCTGGCACCTCCTTGACACTGGATTTTCCCGCATTTAGCATCCCTGGAAGGGTAAGAACAAACAATTCCCAAAGAGAAACAGTCTGCAACCAACCCTCAGCAGCGTGGGAAGGTCAAAGCAACGGCTCTGTCAGGCTGTACGGATTCCATACCTCATCTCACACTTGGCAAAGGAACTCTTGGAGTCTTTGCCACAGTTTCCATAAGGATCACCTGCAGAGTTGACTCTCTCAAAGCAGATCCCAGGGGCAGGTTTAGCACCTGAAACAGAAGCAGAACAGCACTTTCATCTCCTGCAAGCATTTTTAATGTTTTCCTCTAAATGGCATGACGCTTTGGTAATAGGTTGAAGGAGAGATGTGTTCTGTATTCAGAGAAATCACATCCCTCAGCTGACCCATGATGGGTGCTGGCCAGCGGACGCCCGGGGTGTCCACAGCCAGCGTCTTCTCTTGGCTGGGCTGACACATTTCACAGCTTACTCTTCTCTAGGACTGCTGTCTGGGGCCCTGGCACGCACGGCCTCTCCGGAGATAAGCTCTGGCTGTGGGACCAGACCGACCTAAGGCAGAAAGGAGTTGGCTGGCTGCAGAGAAGGGGAAGCTTGCTCTCTTTAGCAACATCCCACATAATTCCGGTGAGAAAACGCAAGCTAGGGCAAGCTCCAAAGAGTAATGATGACTAATGACATGGGGAAGCAATGAGAGAGACAAGACAGAGAGAGACAGAGACAGAGAGAGACAGAGAAGCAGTGCAAAAATTTCATACAACACTTTCAGTCCCATGAAGCTCCCTATAAGAGCAAGCACTGGCTTCAGTTTATGCCTATTTATGCAAGGCAGACATTGCTGTCAGCGGCCACGGAGTCATAAACCCTGATGGTCACTGCACACAAAGTGACAGTCCCCAGTAGAGAGGGTCGTGGCAGCTGGAGAGCTCAGAAAATGGCCATTTTTAGAACATTTTCCAGCCGTTGGAGAGAGAGAGTGAGCACAGAACTGGGGGTTGGAGTGCCAAAGCTTTGGGGGGCTCTGGAATCCTGTGCATAGTGATATCTGCTAAGACTATGAACAAGTCAGGAAAACGTGCCACATTCTTCAGAGCAAACCGTGCCCTTCTTCTCCCCCACACTGACGTCCTATTTGAGCATTTCCTCCCACGTCACTTCAAACTGCCAGGATGCCAGTTCCCGAGACCCTGGCTCTGACTCCTGCCTTTCTCTGCTCCCAACTCCAGAGGGCTCCATTTGCCTTCCAAGGTGGCAGTGGCCTTATGTAAGATACCCCATCAGAAGATGGGCAAGGCTTCCCTCCTCCCAGGGAGCAGATGGCATTCCTAGTACTAAGAGCATCCCTCGTTCTTTAACCTGTGCCTGAGCAGGCATGCTCATTTCAAACAACAAACACGACACCCCCTTGCACCATTTGAGGGGAGTGGTCTGCCCTGCCACTGACCTCTGCAATGAGCCAGGCTGGTTCTGTACCTCTCCTTCCCCCCTTTTTAAAACCATTTTAGAGAAGCCTCCCCAAATCCCCTTTTCAGGGGCACTAGCCCAACTGGACAGAAGTCTCTGTCAAGGAAAAAGACAAAGTCTCTGGCTCTTTAGAGTTGCATTCCTTTATTCCATCTCATTTGCCACATCTTTGCTCGCAGCGTGATGACACCACTGATGTCCTCAGCTTCTGTCCATCATGGACCCAGTTCGTCCACACTCTTCGCTCTTGTTTTTTTAGTCTACTTGTTGGACGGGGGAAGGATGGGGAGGGTGAGTCTCAGTGTGGAATCCGCACCTTCTACTTAATCCTGTTCGATAGTACTTCTGATCAAAGTACTTGGATTCGATTGAGCAAAGCAGTTTGGAAAAACCGGCTTCTAGAACAGTGACAATATAGCAGTTGTTTGAGTGTTTTTGCATAAACCCAAAGTATTTATGCTTTGCTTGTCTGGTTCTGTCTTCCTCCTAACCATCGTCCTTCTATCCTTCCTTCCCCCCTCCCGCCTTCCTCTCCTTTCCATCCTTCCTCCCTTCCTGATTGTAAAGACCCCCACAGGCAGGGATGGTACCCAGGCCTGAACACGGCAGGTGCTCCAAGAACAAGTGCCAAAAAGCCTCTTGGGGAAAGCGCACGGAGCCTCCAGTTTCCGCCCGAGGAAGCCAGCCGCGGTTCTGCAGAGTGAGCAGCTCGGGTGAAAGAACGCCGGCCTCTCTTCCTGTGTCTCTGCATTTTCACTTATTTATTTACATCAAATGAAGTATTGCTGTGCCGTCTTATGTAAGGTCAGGAAAAGACAGACGTTTTAAGTCATAAAAAGAGAAAATGCCATTTCCTCAAAGTTTAGGTAGAGTAAGAAAACAAGCGAGTGAACCCAAGTGGGCCGAGTGCTGCCCGGGGAGCGGATGCGGCTCAGCGTTAGAGGAAAGGAAGCGATAAAGGAAGCGACTCAAAGGCACAAACCCGAGGACAGCTCTCTGGACGCCTGTGCAGGACCTGCTGGTTCCGGTGAGGACTGTGAAGGAGGCTCCGGCAAAGTGTTTCAAGTGGCTTTTGTGTGCGAGCTGCCATCTGGCATTTCTCTTAGAGACAGAATGGTCCATAATTTAAAAAGCATAAATGACTTCTACCCACTTGTAAGATATTATAAACGCACATATTTGGATTCAAAGTTGCTGCACTTAAAAATCTCCGTCTTCATGTCTTTAGGAAGACGAGAGATTTCATGTCACTCGGAAAGAATGACAACAGTTTTCTTATCACCACTATATCACATCAATTTAAAGTCTTCGAGTTCTTAATAATGGAACACTTAGACGTTTTGCCATTATCAAAAGATAAAAATCTAGCCTTTCAGAGGGAATTTTGACATCATACTGTATTTTATGATTATGTAGGAAGTGATGGATTTTAATTACCAGTTTTGTCTTCAGAGTGACATAACTTATATTTGTAATTGTAGTTTGGAAGTTCCCAATGTCATTATGTCTTTTGAAAGAGAGATGATGGCATCTTGAGTTATGCCCACAATTTACTCCATCTAATCTTTTTACTTGAAATGACTCCATTATGCAAATGAACTTCTCCAGTTGAGTCAGATCGCACCCCCTCTGTCGCTAATTTCCCTAACCCCTGTCACTAACATCCACAGACAAAGGCATTTTTACAGGCAGTTGGAGGCCTCCGGTTTCTCCCCTCTCTCCTTCAAGTGGAACTTGCATTCATCAGAAAATGAAGTCCAAGTGAAATTTTGTCATTTCCTCCTCACCTGATGGGACAAAGAGAAGACCTCCTTGACTCTTAAACAATGTGACTCTTGGCAAAAATCTTTTCTTCCCATCTGTAGCCACAGGAGTTGTAGGTGACTAATAAATGCACTGCCCCACGTGGCTCACGATAAACCAAGCTCCCTGAAACAAGCCTTGCAGATAAAAACACGGAGCATTCACCAGCCCATATGAAAGGTCTGGCCAGCTCACCCTGCGCAAATCACCAGATGCTATACGGTGATAAAACAGACGGAGCGAACATATTCCAGGACTTCTCTGATGCAAATTGTTTGTGACTTGAGACGAGTAAGATTAATTGCCAAGTAATGTTTTCGGTGACCGTGCCAGGGGCTCTGACAAACGACACGGGCAAAAGTAAATCTGCTGCCTAAGGAAACCCAGCCAGCTGCATTTTGGAAGGAGTAAAGGTCAGGTCACATCGACAGAAAGTCTGTCTCTGCGGATATTAACACTAAACTGGACAAAGAGCGCTGGGCGCCAGCCACGCAGTGTGAACTGCAGATAGCAGTTGTGTGTTTGGCACCAACATAGGAGGTCCCGAGATTCAAGAAGTGTGGGAGAAGATCAGCGAGAAAAAAGTTATACTCTCAGCCAGCAAGAGTATCATCAAGCACAGTAACAATCCAAAAAACAAACAAATGGACAAAAGCCCCAAAAGGTATCCTGACAGTGTATTACTTTGCCAGTGAGGAGTTGCAGGCATGTGTTTTGAATTTTCTGTCATTTTATTTGTAGAAAGATTTGGAAGCAGGATTATTTTATTGAAATATAATGCTGGATCGAGAAAAGCCCATTTCAAGAGGGAATAGAGGGTTGGAAGGAAGGGCTTCATCCGGTCAGCGTTCGGGTAGCCAGATCTGGAGAGTGGACGGCGGACATCCTGATCGTAACTGGAGAATTCCGGAGGACCCGACTCGCAGCCCGGCCACGGGGTGCAGAAGTCAAGAGCCGGCAGAGCAGCGTGTGATGCCTCCTACGGTTCTGAGTACCGCGCTTCCCGGCAGGCCCGGGGTGACCCCAGCGTGAACGTGCTCCGGGCCCCGGAGCGTTTGCTGACAGTGGGGAAACGAGATATTGCAGACACATCCTTGACAGCAAGTTTTCCTTCTCTGAGTCATGAAAAGCTGATTCAAACCAACCACTGTAACCAAGCATTAAGATGCTCTCCAGCCATCTGGCTGGCCGGGGCCTGGCCCAGGAAGCCGCCTCTGCCCCAGGACTGCATCTGTCCCAGATCGATGATCCCCAGGAGGACACTGTGAGGGAGTCACATCCTGACTCCACTCCGGATCCAGGCGGGAGCGCAGCGGCTGTGGGAAGTGTGTCACTCTGGCAGCAGCGTCGGGGTTCCGGAGTCAGTATCTTACACACAGCAGGATGTCAATAAATTCTTAATAAATGAGAGAATGGGGCGGCGGATGAGGGTCTCTGCTCTTCAAGCCGCAGCCCAAGCTCTGCACAAACAGAACCATCTGCACGTCCCTTGGTTGGCCCCACTGCCCCCGTGTGCCTTGATCTATGCTGTTCCATATGCTGGGCATGTCCCTCCTCTCCCACCCCTGGCAAATGGCTGCTCCGGGGCAGCCTCCTCCTCGTAGGCTCCGGGCTGGCTGCTCCCCTGTCCCCCTCCCACACATGGCCCCTGATCACCTCACGGCCCTCTGCACAAACCCCGATCGTGCGAGTGTCTTGCTCACTAGGCTGAGCTTCCATGAGCGTGGTTGCATCCTACAGAGTTCAGATTTACTCATGCTGTGCACCTGGCATGGAACTGCTCATGATGTTAATATACAGCGTAGATCACAAGCTATGTTAGAGGGTGACAATATGCCCCCAGGGCAGGTAGGTTTACCACCCTCGTTTTATAAATGAGGCACAACAAGGTTGAGCAACTGGTTGAAGTTTGCCTGGATAGTAAGTAGTCCATTTAAGGCCTGTGGCCGCCCAGAAAGGTCCACACATCCTAAGCTGGCATCTGTGAACACGCTGCCTTACATGGACTATGAAGATGCGATTACAAGAAGGATCTCAAGACGGGAGATGATCCTGGATGATCTGGTTGGGTCCAATATAATCCCCAGGGAGAAGCCAGGAGGGTCAGGGTCAGAGGAGCTGTGACTACGGAAGCAGAAGTTGGAGAGAGACGGGGGTTTGAAGAGGGAGGAAGACGTTGGGAGCCAAAGGATGCAGACAGCACCTGCAGGCTGGACCAGGCGGGAGACGGAGCCCCCCGCCAAAACCTCCAAAAGCAGCGTGGCCCTGCCAACATCTCGATTTTTGGATTTATGGCCTCCTGAACTGTAAGGTGATACATTTGCATTGTTGATGCCACTAAGTCTGTGGTGACTTGTTACAGCAAACCACAGGAAACTCGCACGGTGCCCTCAAACTGGAAACCAGCCGGCCACACTGGTGGTGGGGGGGGATGGCATGTGCTGCACCTGCAAAGGGGAGTAATAAAGGCCTGTCCTAAGAAGCCTCCTGGCATTGAGGACTGGCAGATTGGGGCCTTCCGTGTCCCCTGTCTCCCAAGGCAGTCTGCGTGGTGACAGGAAGGGCTGAGCAGGGACCATCAGAGTCAGACTGAAAGCCAGGGAGTCACAAGCCTGAGGTAGTCCCCAAGGCTGGTCCCCATGCTGTGGCTTCCAGGGACTCTGAGCAGCCTGCTGACGAAGCCCTCTTCACCAAAGCACACTGTTACCCACAGTCCGAGGCCGAGGGTGTTTGGCGCTCCGTGCAGCTCCCCAGCGAGACAGACCACCACGCCCCAGGCAAAGGCCTCCCTCGTGCTGGGCGGTGGGGGGTGGGGGCTGGAAGACAGAAGAGCTCAACCAGGAGCTCCTGGGCAGCCCCCACCTCAGGTCAGGCCTCCAGCCTCAGCCTCGGCCACAAGGATCGTGAGAGTTCAAGGCAGGTGACTTCTTGTGGCTCTTGCTTTCGGAAAGCTCCGTCTGGGCCGGGTTGCCAATCTGCCCGTCTGTCTGCTGCTCGCTCGCTCTCTCTGGTCAGGCAGTTTGAGGACTAGTCCAATGAGATAATAAATACCAGCCTTGGTCACCATGAATCAGAGGCGCACGGCCAGCTGAGTCACACGGTGCCGGTGGCTCAGACAGGACTGCCAAGTTCCCTCTGACCTCACTTTGGAAACGGGGCCAGATGTGCTAATGCAGCAGGGCAGTAACAACCGACTTTCACTCCAAAGGCTCCGAGCGCTGGGCGTGCTCTGGCCAGGACGTCCTTGGAAAGGAGCATCAAGACGGCCCCTGTAACCCGAGAAGGGGAGATTACCGCCTTTGGAGAAGGGCCGGGAAGGGGATGGCCACAGGGGTGCATGAAACCCTGAGGATCTGGCCTCAGCAGTGGCCACGCCCCCAAAGTGACCTCACTTGGCTGAAAGGTGTCTGAAGTCACTAAACAATACAGAGCCTGTGCAACATTTAACACGTGTGCAGTGAGTGTCTACTTAGCGCTTGTCACTGCAACGGGGTACCCCTGTCCCTCGCTTTGCCGAGAGGGCCTCAAGGTCCCTCATCCCACCTGCCTGAGCGTGTCCAAGAATCCGAGGAGACGGGAGGAACTCAGAGAGTCAGACACGCAGAGCTGCGCCGGCCCCTGCTCCCCATGACCCGGCTGCTCCCTCTCCCCTGCAAGCTCCCTGAGCCGAGGGGCATCGTGGGCTGGCAGGGCGGTGGGCTCCCCAGGGAGACCCAGCCCCATAAACACTGGCCTGTCCTCCAGGCTTGGCTGACGCTTTCACATCACATCTCAAACCCAAGCTTCATAGTTTAGTCGACATTCTCGGCTCTAGTTTACCTCCCTCCTCCCTCCTAGAACCAAAACCTCGCCAGGAAAGTCGGCAAAGGTCGGGATTGGGTTTCCCTCCCGCAGAGATCCTGCCTGTGCCGGCCTGGGCCCGGCTAGGCTACCACCTGGCCTTGCCAGGGCTGAGGTCTCTGCTGCAGCCAGCAGGAGGGGGGAGTGAGCAAACGCCACATGGCCAGGAGGGACAGAGAGTGCACCGCTAGGCAGCGTGGGCCCCGCTCTTGGAAACGCTCTCCACAGATTCACAAGCCAGAGCTGCAGACAGGTACCAGATCCCAGTGGCTCTGGGGTGACGAGGCCTTGGGCCCAGGGTTTGGGCCCGGGGTCTGTTCCCGGAAGGTGGGGCACAGAAGGGAGGTGCATGTGGGTGGCCAGTTCTTCCCTCTTTTGCTGCTGAGCTTCTGCCTAATTTCAGAGCTTTGGGGGAACTTTGAGACCTCGCTCCTGGGGTGACCGTGCGCTGTGGGAGGTGCACACGGGCACTGGGTGACGGTGACCTGGGGTCAAATCCCAGCCTGGAGACCTGTGGAAACCGATGCTGGTCTCGGAGCTTGAGCTTCACCTTCCATAAAACCATAGTCGTCCCTGCCTCTGGGAGGCTGTTGGAGGGCAGAACAGACAAAACGTGCCAGGCGCCCAGTGTGAGCTGGTGAAGTGGTGAACAGACGGTCTCTCGTTGACTCTGCCACCTGCCTCCCCATCCAAGAGCTACTGGCTGTTCCCAGTCCCTCCCGATCACAGACCTCCTTGTGTGTCATGTGCAATCCGGGGCCTTCCCCATGGAGCCCTTGGCCCTTCCCCCTCCAGTGACTCCCTGGCACCCTCAGTCCTTGGTTGGGGTCCTTGTTTGAGCACAAAGAACCCTGAGTCGGGGTGGGAAGTTCCGTCCATCTGTCTGTCTGTCTGACTACACGCTAAGCTATCCGAGGGCAGGCGTCACAACTGACTCACCGTGTCACCCCATGGGCATACGATAGGTGCTCATGCCTCTCTCGTTACACTGTGCCAAGCCCCTCAAGGGCAGGCTCCAGGCAGCGCCCACTTCTACCCACCCTGTGCCCAGCACAGCCCCAGCCCCTCCCAGGCGCCGATCACTCCCAACTGAACACTCTGGATGCCGTGTGGACGGTGCCCCCCAGGGGTGAGTGTGCACCACTCGGGCCTGCCAGTGCCTCTGCCAGTGTCAAGCAGGTGGCAGCCCCTTACCTGGTCCCCAGAGAGTGACGCACTGCTGCTCGTGGGTCTGGCAGATGCCGTTGTAGCAGTAGCCATCCACCCCCTGACACGGGTGCCCGTCGTGCAGGTACACGTTGGCTGGGCAGTGGGGACCGGCCCCCGTGCAGAACTCCGGGAGGTCGCAGGAGTTGCTGGAGGCCCTGCACGCTGTCCCCGCAGGCTTCAGCTGGAAGGAGAGGGCCGTTTACAGCACGGGCACCCGGGACAGGCAGCAGCAGCTCCCAGGGCGGGGTGGGGGTGAGGCTTGCCCAAAGGGAAGGTTTCGAAGGAGTCCCTTTCACAGCAGAGAGCACTCGTGGCTCTGGGGTTCACCCTCCTACTCTAAGAGGGGTGGTTCAACCAAGAGCAGCCTCTTTTTAATGTCATGCAGCATGAGGGTTTTCTGAGGAGCAGACATGCTGGTCCCTGGCACCTGTCGCTTTGGAGGAAGGAGAGCGAGGAGCGTTGGCGCTGGGCAGGCTGACCTTAAGAAAAGGGTCTCTGGTTGTCAGCACCATCACACGGTCAAAGGTGTCATGTGTACTCAAGGTGTTAGCCTCTGTGGGCAAGTTAACAAAAATAATTTCGAGGGTGCAATCACAATAGAAATTTCACTTTGTCATCAAATCATAGAACAGGAATCCTCTCTCTTTAGCACTTGTGGGGAGAACTTAAGAAGAACAAGGGAGAGGTAAAGGGAGCTAGAAGCCATCTGACCAACACCTCTGCTTCTTGTGGCTGAAGAAACTAAGGCTCAGAGTGGCTTCCCTGAGGCTACACAAGGAAGAGACTGAGACTTCCCCAAGTCCTGGGCTTGGTTCCCTGAATACTCCTCCAAGGCAATGAGATAATAACCCTGCCGACTTCTGGAAGGTCTGGAAGTTGAAAGGAACTGTTTAAAAGCCGTAACATATAAGTGGATCAGGTCCAGGCATTACCACCTGGTCCTCCCTCCCTGGTGAACCTCTGTGCGCCTCCCCCCCACCCCCCACTCCCGTAAGCTCAGCTTTCCTTCCCTCCAACCCCTTCTAGCCACCTTCTCCTGCCAGTTGCTGGGTGCCAGGGAGTGCTGCTTATAACACTCCCCATCAGTTAATCACCATCAAGAAGGGGAAGGAGGGTATTCTAAAGCTGAGCATAAAACGTTACAATCCGCTTCCAAATCACCATGCAAGCATGGGGCAGCTACGAGGGAGTTTCTAGTTACAGTGGAATGCCAAGATCAATTGCTTAATTAAAAAGAAATAAAACTCCGCCCCTGGAACCTTCGAATCCAAAGCTCAGGCTTCTACTCTGTCAGATATTAGCTCTGAATAATGAGACACACACAGAATTGCCAAAACAAATGCAGTCTCAGCAGCAGAAATGGCAAGAGCATAAAACTGCCACTCTCGGCTGGGCTGGGTCAGCCGGCACCCTCTTGGGAGGACATTAAGATCAAGTTGTTTACACAAAACCCCTGGAACAAGCCGCGTGGTTTCTCAGCCCAGCAGGCAGGGGCTCCTGGGATCAAGAGGATGGACGGGGTGAGGCTGAGTGACAGCAGGTGGGGACCGTTCACACCTCGCTCCTCCTGTTAGCACGGTAGGACCACGCATGCTTCCGAGAGCAAAAATGGAACGTTTGATGCTGAGCTAGAGTTTTACGGTTGGATGAGTTTTCGGCCCATAAATAAATAATGTATCGCAGATGACCAGCAATTAAAGTGTGCATTCCACCTGAAGATTGGAAGATGAAAAATAAGGGTGGATATACCAGCTTGTGAGAGGAGGAGTGATGGTTTGCACGGGGGTGAGTGCTGGGAAATCGTCCGGCCATATTGCTTGCCCCAAGTCGGATCTGGACCTCCCGCACCTGTCGGTGACCTTGGGGTCAAGTCACAGCCCCGGTAAACTCACCTGACAGTCCTCGCAGCACAGCCCATGCGCGCACACGGCGTCTGGCTTCAGGGTGCAGGTGGTGGCGTTGCAGCAGCGATTCATGCATTCCTGGAGGCGGCAAGGGGATGCGTTTGTCGGGGTCACACAGAGAGAGAGCAACTACTCACTGCATGCTAATGTCACACTTTAAATGACTGCAGAAGGGAAGAGAGACCAAGAGGCCCCAGCTCCTGAACTGAACACCTGCGTGCCTAAGGACTATCTTCGCCGGTAAGAAAGCAAAGCTTCTGGTAAGTGTGTATGAACCACTGGGCCTGCAGGGCCCTGGGAAGAGTCGGTAGCACACGAGCCTCTGTGCAAGACCCTTCGGTCAGCAGCAGAGGGGGGTCTCTGTGCAGGTCTCGTTGCAATAAACTGCATCAGGGTCCCCGGAGGACTTCGAAATTGCTCATTCAGATATATATACACATAGATGCATGCGATCTTTACTCTTCCAACACTAACCCTTTTGATCTAGAAAATGAAGTCAAGTCAGTTCTGTTCGAACCACAGTTCCCTGCAGTCCAACTAAATCACCGTGGATGAGACCCTTGCTTGGCACGGGTCGGCTGTCTGGCCTGACAAGGCCCCCAAGGATCGGAAATGGACGCTGCCGTCACCAAGTAGCTGGAAGGAGGTCTGCTGTGCCCACTGGCTTGCAAGGGATTTAAAAAGATTAAACCTTAGATGGATTGTCTTCTCTGAAACGGCAGCGGGAGAGAAAATTAACTCCTTTATTATGGTGCGCTTTGCAAGGACCTGTTTTTTCCTAACAAAAAGAAATGAGAGATTGACATCTTCGGCTTAGCTCTCAATGCGAGGCCCACACATGTCTATCTTGTGAATTTATGAGGTCCGTATATTTTAGAGCATTCCACTAACTTGGTGTTTACACGTTTTAGAAGAAACAGTAATTATTGAAAGATGGACTGGTTCACAGAGTTTTTAATATGGCTTTATTACTGTCCTTTTATTTTATTCAATATATGATGTACTCTGAAAAATGTATATGCTATTGGGAATGGTGACGCTAATCATATGCTAAGTTAGTAGCATAATACTTTACTCCTGAAAACCGTATTTTTTGAAATGGTTTTATCATTCAAAAGTTTTGAATTTATTTATATCATAAATGCAATTAATAAGATTTTGTCAACAATCCAGAAGATTTACGGCAGACCGAGACACCCAAACTCTGCTCTGTGTAAAACTCGATGAATTATGCTATCATCCGCTTTACCATTTGCTCCTATCAAACACATTTCCAAAGTCATTACATTTTAGAATTGTTTGAGGACTTTATAAACATCCGGAATGTGTAATATATACAATAAGATAAAACTGCCAACCAGAAGTCATAGCTGTAACTTTCAGGACTGTAAGAGTTTCTAACTCACAGACTTACAAAATTCTAAAAAAATTTAGGAACTTATTTAGTTTTTTTTCCAAAAAGGCCATGAATTGCATTTTTGACCAATGCTATCAAATGCACAGTAATGCTGTCCTGCTTCTTTTGGTCTAAATGGCTCTACTGAGGACACATTTACCACATTGCAGATTTCTTTGAAAATCTATGTTAAATCAGACATCCTAAATCTGGGTCCCAAAATTCTTTTTTTTTTTTTTTTTATTTCGGCATATGATGGGGATACAGATTTTAAGGTTTCAAAAAATGCCCCTTCCCCCCCTCCCCCCACAAGTCTGAGTCTCCAGCATGACCATCCAAAATTCTTTAAGAACTATCTCCCCTTCCCCCTCAAATCACCAACTAATATAAGCAGCATCTCCAATGGAAATGCTGCCAAGTAGAATGGCTTTGACTTCAAAGGGGATTGATAATGTGAGGAAGATAACTACGTTTAAAAGATATTTGCAAGCTACTGGCATCCTACTGACTTTAAACAAGGAGATAAGGCTGCTTTCCTGATGCTGTTAGCTAGAAGAATGAGTGAGTTGTCAGGATTTCCTTATGTTGATATAAATTCACTGCCCTGTCCGGGGAGGCTTCGGCAATCACTTGCTTTTAAACTACCCAGAGTCTATTTCTTCTGCAGTACCATATTTCTCAGAAGAGACAAATTCTTCATCTGGTGATACATTTATTATTTTAGTACTCAATAGAGAAGTCTGCCAGAGCCAATGAATACTAAATCTCCAAAGAAGAAAGAATAATGAAACCATTAGAGAATTCTCTGCAAAACTCTAATTGTCATTCTCATGCTGTAGGAAGTAGACATAGCTTCCTAATCACAATGAACTGGGATAAAAAATTATAATGCTGCTTCTTGAAAATGAAGCAGATGATTTCTGGGAGTGAGGGAGAAGCTGTATCCTGCTGGGTGCTGACCGAGGCTGTTCTGACGCCCTGCGCGCACTGCTCTCTGATGCGGGGAGTCCCTCTGTGGGCCAGGACACGCATGCGCCAACCTCATGCACAGGCGTGGCAGATGTCACCAGGGCCGCAGCACTAGGCAGGGGGATAAAGAGCCCAGACTAGCAGGTATGGCTGAGAGTCCTGCTCGAAGCAGCCTGGAGATGGGAAATGGGCTGTCAGACCAGCCAGACATGATACGAGCTTGAACTTTGAACAGCAAAAATATAAAAAGCGATGCAGAAACCTCATCCATTCTGTAGACTAAGGGTTGTAAAAAAAAAAAAAAAAACTCATCCATGACTTTGAAAGGTTTATTGGAAGGAAGAAATTTAGATGAGGGGACTAAGAGTTCTCTTCAAATATTAAGAACTTATCTAGGAAATGAGGACTTCGACCTCAGAAGAACAAAGTTGGGACTTACATGCAGGTAGAATTTGGCTCTACACAAGGAAGGCGTTTGTAATAATCAAGTCTACCCTACAATGCAACATGCTACCTGGGGAGACAGCGAGTAGCCTGTCAAAGCCACATGACTCCTTCACAGAGATAAAAGAGAGGATCAGAACATGAGTGGCTGGCAAATTTTAGGAATTCAAGCATTTTCTGACATTGATGCTGGCAGTGATGGGGTTGACGGTCGTGGTGATGGTGGTGGTAGTGGTGATGGTAGCTATGGAGATGGTGGTGGTGGAGATGGTAGCTATGGAGATGGTGGCGGTTGTGATGATGGTAGAGGTAGGGCCAGTAGTGACGCTGGTATGGTGGTAGGTGGTGGGGGTAGGGGTGGTGATGATTATGGACATAACTAGAAACATTAACAATGGTGGTGGTGATGGTGGGTGGTCCAGGTGGTGGTAATGATTGTGGAGATGGTAACCATGGTAACATTAACAATGGTGGTGAGGATGGTGGCAGCGACGCTGCTGCGGCTGGTGGCATACAGAGCAAATGACAGCTAATGGAGTCATTCCAAACCCACTAGTTCATGGCTCCATGAAGAGCTGTCAAATTTATTTATATTAACAAACAATGATAAGGAGTTCAAATCAAAAACAAACTGTTTTAAGTCACTGTGGCCTCTCATGAGAAATATGGGTAATTTAAACTAATTTCACACTTTCCTTTAACTAATTAACAAGGCCTCCAAGGAATTTCCCCTTTGCATACCCCAATCCATGATGGGTTTAAGTGTTCCTCCACTAATCTTAAAAAGAATTTCTGTAACCCTATAATTAGGACTCACTCTTACACAGAAACTCCTCCCTGCTCATTGTGAGCAGAATTAAACACCTCTGCAGACAATGTCATTGTCACAGATAAGTTTGACAAAACCACTTCTATACTCCCCTACCCCCACCCAATATTTATATACCTCCAACATTCTTGCAGAAACTGTCAGATGAATATCATTCCTGCAGGTATGGAAAACCTCAGAGACTTGGAGATGGGGAAATGATGAGGGTTCTATTAACCACTTGTTTTTTTGATGAACACAGGAATATATGGGGTGCTCCAGGGCCTCAGTACAATTTCCCTTCCATCCTAGAATCCGTCTTCCACAGCCGCCCTCTGAGACAGGTGCTTCCCAAGCACTCATTAAGCTTACCTGTGAATTTAGCTAACCTGCCTTGAACTTGTTCTACCATTTCAGCTTGCACAAGCTCTTGGGGAAGGATTCCCATGTGCAGACTGCCTGCTCTACAAACTACTCGCTTTGATTTATTCTAAACACAACCCCCCTCCAAACTTCGAGGGGGTTTTACCTGTTTTACCAGGAGGTCTCACTGGGTCCTCTCTCTTTTTCCTTCTCAAGATTATTCAGAGATCAAAAAGTGGCTGCTATAATTTTTATGTTGATTAACTTTATCTTGGACCTAATAGAAACAGGAACATTTCCTGATATTGGCTGGAAAAGAGGGTGAAATAAGCCCTGTGCTGGGGAGAACTGTCCCCTGGTTCTGCTTATTGCTTCTGAAAGCTCCGAGTGGGAGCAGCTGCTGCCGAGGCTCCGGCTGTGCACGTGGAGGCGGCAGCGGGAGCAAGGCTGAACTGCCACTCGGGAGGAAGCTCTTGGTTAAAAACGAATGCTGCTTATTCAAATTCCCCTCTAGTCCCACGCCTTGCAAAGAGAAAGAAATGGTGCTTATTAGCTACATGAAGCTAAAATGCCAAGGCTTTCTCCTCTGCCGAACTCCAAGCTAAATGCTCTTTGATTGTTCTTATCCTCAGCTTGCCAAGGATGTTGCACTCTTCAATAGAGATTTTTTTTTTTAATCTTTTTAAACCAAGTAAAACAACTTATTCCATGCGATGGTTAAAATGCCAAAAAGCCACCCTAGCTTGTGGGGCTTCTTCAAGGTGGCCATACAGGAGTTTTCCCTCCCACGTTTCTAGAACTTTCATCCTGCTCTACAATTCCCCCAAGTTCTCACCCATGTCCGGGCTGTGGCTATCTTACCTCTGGCTCCCCACAGTCACACTCCTCTCCTTCCTCCACGTATCCATTCCCACACTTCTGGCCCCCGAAAGACTGCTTGACTTCCGGCAGGTTAAAGAGGCACATCCCCATGCCTTTCTCCAGGCTGGTCTCCAGGTCCCTCCTGCTGCAGCTGCTGAACACCATGGGGAACGGGTACCTGAGAGCGGAGAGCATAAAACAGTGAGTCGTCAGGGTGCAGAATGGCCTTTCCTTTCCTTCTTGTGCCCACTAGCTGCATCTGCCCAGTTGTCCACTGCTAGTCCCAATGAACACGCTCAAACACGCAGTGTGAAATAAGGCACGTTCAGCTACAACCCAACATTCACTCCTGTACGACGCCAACATCCCTGATGAAGAAGTGCTTCATCAAAAAGGAAATGATCGTTTGATGGTTTCCAAATCAGCAAGTTTATACAACCTCATCACCGACACTATTAATAGTTCTAGATGAAGGGCTACAACAGAGGTGAGTTCTTAGGATCTGTAGCTTGTAATGTGAACACACGCCATTGTCCCTCCCAGAAGGACAAAGAAGAAAAATGTACAAACGACTGTGCTTATAAGCTTCATGGCTCCAGGGACACACGCTTCCGCCGTAGCTCAGGGCCGGCAGATACCAGCAGTTGGTCTGTGAAGTTTAAATCACTGCCTACCCCTAGCACAGCTGTGAGTGGAGGTGGTCTGGAAACGCAGGTCTTGCTCTGGCCTCCAAAGCCCAGGGCGTTCTGGGGCTGTGGCAGAGGCAGCCAACTTCCCAGCAAAGTTACACTCCTCCTCCACGGTCTAGCAGGACAGCCCGGCCTCGCTCACCTGGGTGGGTTGCATGGCTGAATCTTGACAATGGAACACGAGCAAAAGTAATGTAGGTCACATTTTGTTGAGGGTATTTAAGAGAGTATTCCTTCTTCATGTCCTTTCTTTCCCCTTCTGCTAGCTAAGATCAGTGAATGCCATGGTTTTAGGAGATGGAGGAGCCAGACTTGGCATCCAGTCCTGACTTACTCTGAGCAGGGAAACACCACCTGCAGCCTAGAGCCCCAGAGAGTCACAAGGAAGGAAAACACACTTCTAAAATGGCAAGCCACTGAGAATTTGGGGTCTGTTTCCTACGGCAGCTAGTGTTACCCGACACATACAGTGTGTCTCACTCTCTTTTTTTTTTTTTTACAAATGCACATGCCTCAAATGTCTTGAGGCAGCGCGGATTATCGACTGAGAAGGTTTTATCACTTAGTGAGGAAGCAGGGCCTGCTGCCCCCAAGCCCGAGTGTCCTCTCCCCGTCCCCATGGAGATGTTTATAGGATGACGTCACAACTCGATCTCAATCAACTGTCCAAACCAATGCAAGCTGCTGCATTTCCCTAAAGACGGCAGACTAGCCACCATGCAACGACCGAGTGCGGTGTCCACAGGACTGCCTCTGCTCCAAGTCAGCCACCCAGGAGGGAGGGAAGATGCCAGGCAAGGTCAGGTGCATCGTCCTGCTTCCTAGGTGTCCACTCTGCCTTTGAACTTTTGATGATGGCAGATCACACTTATTTGGGTGGTATATTCACAACTCCCTCATTTACTCATTTATTCACTCACTCACTTGAGAACAGTCTGAGTGGCTACTATAGTCAAAGCTGAAGAGGATCTCAAGGTATTAGAATTCAAACATGGCCTGTGCCTGGCCCACTGCCCCCTTCCAAGCCCCTTCCTTATCGGACAAGCCCACCTGTCCTGCCGTGCCAGCCACCCTCCAAGGCCCAGATGAGACTCCACTCCTCCAGAAACTACAAACCCTCAGAGGCGCTATTCTTCATGCCACAGAAATGGAGTCTACCCAGTAACATTCCAGTCCAAGGCTTTATCCTGCGTTATTGTTCCTTTCCCATATTATTATATTCTGGCCAGAGAATTATAAATTCCCAAGAATAGTAATTAGCTAATATATATATATATATTTTTTATATAACTATTGAGTACCTGCTTTAAGCTAGGCAACATGGTGGTGCTTTCTCATAGTAACACTTTGTCTTTTGTACTTTTTAAATTTAAATTTCAAAACAATCCACTGAGACAGGTATTATCATCCCACTTACAAACGAGGTGAAGGGACTCGTTTGGGAGTTCAGTTAGGGAGAGGCAGAAAACAGATGTGACTAAATCTTTTGATTCCAAGTTCAGTCATTAAAGAACCATTTTCTTTATTACCGAGGCCAGTTCAGCACGGGATTACCTGAGGTGCACTGCTGCAGCACGGCAGGTGATCAGCAAACCGTTGCTGCACAGATCTGAATCCAGGGGACAAATCATTCCATGGTCCAACACACCCCCCAACCAGTGGTTCCCAAAGTGTGGTCCCAGGAGCAGCAGCACCAGCAACCTACTAGAAATGTACATTCTCAGGCCTCCCCCATACCCACTGAGTCAGAAAAACTCAGGGCAGAGGCCCAGCAACCGGCGTTTTAACAAGCCGTCCAGGCGATTTCCTAATTTAATTGATGTAAAATTTACATAACATAAAACTCAACCCTTTAAGCCATTCACAGTGTGGTGTAACCATCACTGCCACCTAATTCAGAATGTTTTCTTCACCCTCGAACAAACCCCAAATGCATACAGTAGACCCCCTCGTTTTCCCTTCTCTCCAGCCCCCGCCCAACACTAATCTGCTTCCTGTCTTTATGCATTTGCCTGTCCTGTTCTTTGCATGTACGTGAATCGTGTGCCACGGGGCCTTTGTGTCCACCCCCTTTCACTTAGCCGCGTGGTCTCACGCTTCGTTCACGCCGTACCATGCATGTAGCGGTACTTCGTTGCTTTCTGCGGCTGAATAACGTTCCCTGGGAAGCAACACTGTGCCACGATCTGTTTATCCGCTCAGCCCTGATGGTCAGGGTGACTCTCTTTGGCCATGAACGTCTGGGAACAACTTGCCCAGGTTTAAAATTCAAATGTTGTTGTAGCACCAGCACAGGCACAAATCCACGTCTACTTCTGTCATAACAATGAGAAACGTGGTCTACACTCATCACGGGCCACCTCTCGTGCACTTCCCTTGGAAACGGTTCTGTTCTACACCGTGGTTTCATTTTCTAAGAAAAGCCCAGCGCACAGCATTGACCGCACAGCCTGATTTTAGTCCTGTGCTACAAAACCCCATGAGTATCTGTCTCATAAAGCCAAATTCAGATCAGAAATGAACTTCCAAATACCCAAGTGTTACAGCAAACTGACAAACCCGCACATTGCATGCCAATGAGGGTGCAGGGAACATCCTGGCTGCGAACGAAGTCATGGGTCCCTTCCACCAGCTTCAAAATCCAGGGCATGGTAATTCTGCCTCCCCCATGCCCGTATTCTTTCTTTCTTATTCAACAGCTTTATTCCCTGGAGCATCCCTGACGAGAACATTGAACCGGGGCACATAGACGCTCATGACATCGAAGATGTCAAATGGCCCCTGGTCTGTAGTTAAAAAGACAAGCCTCAGTTTCTTCCGTAGCTTTTGGCAAGTTCATCACCACGTACTTTTCAATATGTCTAATAAATTACCCCAAATATGCCAGGACAGCAGTTAATTGAACTGACAGATAGCAACGAGAGACTGGGGCAAGGCAATAAAATTGGGGAATTATTCAGAAAAGCAGTGCTTTAGCAGGATACTTTCCCCTTGGCATGAGCAAGTGTTAACATGATCACACCTGGAGCCCAGAACAAAGTGCTATTTCAGCTTAGGGGCAGAGGATTCATCTCAGATGCCCCGGCAGGGTGGCCGCGGCCCCTGCTTGGATGTGACCCCTTTTGTTAGACACGTTTGCCTTTTTCTCTAATATTTAACTACCAGGGACACTCGGGGCAAGTTTCCCTCGCTGGATGCAAGGTTAGAAATAAAAAGAGGATGAAATAGACAGCTGGTGATTTTGGGGAAAAACACACCACTTTTAAAAAGAGGAATGCCACTTACAGCTTCCCACTGTAAATGCAGTCGTGGCTTCATATTTTAGCTGTCACAAAGCTGCCAAGTAAAGCATTATTAGGGGTTACTTCTACTTTGACAAATCTGCAGTCAGAAAATTCTTTTCTTGTAGGAGCCCATTGTGTGTCTCACCGTCATGTTCTTGGGGTGAATCACACTAAACTCATTTATCAGCCCTGACAGCAGAAGTCGCCCGTTATCTGCCTTGCGGGGGCTCTCTGGGAGTCATTCGGAGACAACTGCTCTTCCTTTTGGAAATCAGGCATCCGAGGAAAGTAGCTGCAATCAGGCTGGGTTCAGAGGGGCTGCAGGTCACGGTCCCCACTGCTTCCTGTGACTGCTGCCTCATTAATAACTGTGTGCTGAGTCCGGGTTCCCCAGCTCTGAGCTCCGGGGCCGACATCCGTCTGGGCGCCGACTGCGGGGAAGGAATGGAAGTGACGGAGGATGGAGCAGCCCAGGCAGCTGCTGAGAACAGCTCGGAGCCGCTGCAGCCGTGTGACAGGAAAAGCCAGCGTTGCAGGAAACCACGGACGGGAAGCCACCCAGATTTCTCTGTTTAAATCGATAGGGGAGAAAAAAAAACAAACCTTCAGGTCGTCCACAGCTGATAAACGATTAGATGGTAAAGGGCTAACTGGTTTTGGAAAATATGTTGCTGACATTCGGCTCCCACTGGTTTCTTCCTGCAGACTGAAATGGAGTTTTATTTTTTCCTGACAGCAGAAGCCACGGGTTCAACAGGCCAGGGAGGGGCTTCTCTAGCTGGGTGCATGGCGAGGTGGAGACGTGAATCTGGAAACCTGCGTCTGAACACGCCCCTGTCTCGGCACTTCATCAAGCCTCGGTTTGCACACCAGTAAAACGGAGATGACCACGAGTCCCTCGCACGCCAAGCAGGAGAATAGATGAGCTTCAGACCAAAACGTGAAAGTGTTTGGTTAACATTCCAGCGCCGTGAGACGCCAGCTGCCAGTGCTGACATGAAAACGATGTCTCTTTTTCTCATTTCCAGTTGCCACTTGGGCTATTTCGAATCTCTGTTCACCAGTGTCTAGAGCACATTTTAGTGCTTAGAAACATTTTTGCTAGGGTGCAGGATTTATTATAAACTGTAGCCAAAACGGAGCAGTCTTTAAACTGTAAAACCACAAGTAGCAGTGAACTTGGGAGCAGAATGACTCAGGATGGGAAGGAATGATTCAGCGGTTCAACATGGTCCCTCAGTTTGATGCACACCTGGTGTTGAAACACCGAAAGGCCCTGCTCCTTTCTGGAAGGGCCAGCTGTTCTCTAGCTCAGCGAGAACACCGGCTCAGGAGCAAAAAAACCATCAACCGACCCCCCAACCAACCAAGATAAGCGCTGTTCAGATGCATGTTACCTGCCGGGCAGCTGTGCTTGTTTTCAGTTCCCAGAAGCCTTTTCTAGATGTTTTTCCAGAGCTCCTGTCACACGAGGGCACTCCACAAATTCTTCCGTCCTTTTCCTCCACGGCCAAGGCCCCACACCGAGCTCAGCGTGGGGCGTGGCCACCAATCCTGGGCCCCATTGTCCGGCGAAAACAATCTAATGACTCTTATTTTTTTTATCATTCATTCCACAGCTAGCTCAACGAGCTTTTTCAAAAAACAACTCAATAATTCACAGCTTCAGCCAGTTCTGGTCGTCCCTAGTCCTTGGAGGAGCACGAGCCCAGCGTCAGTCCCAGCTTCTCTTCCCAGGGGAGATGAGGGCGAGGTCCTTCTACAAGGAAGAGGAGGGAAGGGGTCGCAGGTGGGGCCGCTTTGCTCAGACAAGTTTCAAACCAAAAATTCTAGGGCCGCCTTCAGAAAAATCTTTAGGTATTTTCATAGTTATGCCTAGTCATAAAAAATTTCAATCACGACACACAGAATTTAGGTGCGACGAAGTATGACAGAGTACGTGCTGGGCCAGGGCAGGGGTGTTCGCATCTTCAGGGGCAGAGGGGCTGCCACCAGCGTGAGGGGGGCCTCCCATGCTGGGGGCTTTCCTTGCCATCCTACCTCATGGGGAAGGGACAGCCAGCACACACACTAGCTGCAGCTACCACGCCTGCAGGGAACCCCTGCTGTGGACCAGGAGCGTGGTGGGCATTCTCCCTAACACTCTTGTGAGGCGAACTACATTATTCCTATTTAGAGGACACTGAAGCTCCCCCGAGAGGTTAGGTGCCTCTCCAGGATCACGCGGTTCCGGAGTTGGGACTAAAGGCACAGCCCTCCGAGGGAAGGCTTGTGTTCCTCCCACTCAACCGCAGGGCCTTGGGGCCCAGGCCAGGGGCCTCCGGGCAGCCTCAGGCACGACCTGGCACCCATGTCTGTGCTAGGAGCGGTGGCATCGGTGGAGAGAGGCGGCTGTCCAGGTGCCTCGGGGCCCCCTGGAGCCAGACGTCAATCACAGCCTAGCAGCAGGCCTGCACTTCCTTCCAGCTGCGCCTGGAAGCGCTTCCCTGCAGGTCTTTGCTGCGATGGAAAACAAGCCAGGTGTGGGGATTCACCCCGCACACCTGCGTTCCCGTGCCGCACGGGCCAGGCTGCACACACCTGAGGAAGGCTGTGAGCCCATTCAGGCCCTAACGCGCTGTGGGCAGGGGAAACAGTCGCCCAGCTAAGGGGCCTGTGTGACTCTTCGTAGCCTGAAGGGAGAGGGGTGTGGACCTGAGTCCACAGGCCCTGCCCAGCTGTGGGTGCACAGGGGCACGGCACCGAGAACAGCGGCTCAAATGATAGAAGGGCACCCAGGTAGGACTGAGTGGGACAATTCATCCTCCAAGTGACAACATTATAACTGGACGCTGACCCAGCGGGCCTACCAGAGGGATCAGAGAAGGCTAAGGAAGCCACCAGGCTGGAGGGATTGATGGAAAATGTCCTTAGGAGGACAGTTCACTTGTTAATAGCAAACACTTGGGGCCACAACATAGCCATGCACAGCACATTATATAATTCATGGCCTTAACAAGGGAACTTTGACCTCTGCTCCTCCTACAAGAAAACCAGTTAAGGGGCAAATATAATTTCCCAGAATTTTTAATAAAGATACCGACTGAGTTCTGGTTCCTTGAGACGTGCACACGGGGCCCCTGGATGTTTCCAGAAAGTGGACTTTTCGCTTCCGTGCTGATGATGGCTGTTTCCTCCTGAGCCAAGTTCTGAAAGGCCATGAACTCATGGGCAGGGGACACACAGTGCCCACATGAAAAGGACCTTGGTCTGTCAGAGGCGGTGTGTTAGATGAACTTCTCAGCCTCTTTGCAAGGAAAGGCCTCTGGCTCCGTGTGGGGCTTGTCTGGGCCGGACTCTCGCAGACACCGGGGGATCCTGTGGTTAATCAGGGACATTCCACATGTCTGAGATAACGCCACCCTCTTCCCCGCCCCAGCAGACAGATGGACACTCAGATCCCGCTGGCTGTTCCTGCAGACTCAGCAAGTCTGCAATGCGGCAGACGCTTCTAATCAAATGGTGGGAAAAGCGGTCTCGGTAGGTACCTGCAAGCCATGCCACCAGGGCGGAAGTCTGCACGTGCCCTGCCCTTGCCTTGCTGAGCAGCCGACACCAGGGCTGTCCCCAGGGCTATACGGAACTCCAGAGTGAGACAGGCTGTCTCTCTCTCACCCCCAACGCTTGGGAACCGAAGGCTCACAGGCATCAGTAAAAGGCAAAGGACTGGGCCAGGAGCATCATGGCCCTGAGCACTGTGGGGACTCTGGCCTCCCTGGACCTCAATTTTCTCACCTTTAAAATGGAGGTGATTGTATCTGCTTTTTTTCTTAGGACTGTGACAGGTAAATGAGAAAAGAGATGCCACAGCCCTTTGTGAACTGGACAGGGGCCTCCCAGGATCTGTGGGCTCTTATTCTCATACCTACTTTTAGATTTTACATTTCTGATCGCCCTCCTCCCACATTAGCTAAATTAAGCAAAGACTTTCAGGAGCAGCCCCTGCTGGAAGGAGTCTACTTTCTGAGAGCAAATTGTTCCCATCACCCCGATCTCCGTGGAGTATGCACAGAAAAGCGACGGACCCTGCCTCCTGTTTGAGTTTTTTCGGCTCTTATTTTCTATTTTTTTCTATTGATTATATTCTTTTTTTTTGCAATCTATTGTAAATCCACTGTGCAGTGATGTGGAATACACAATAAATGAAAATGGCAATACTGCAAATGCTAGATTATAAAAGACAATGGCCTCCGAGTCTTCTCAGAGGTTCAGCCGTCACGCAAAAGGTGGAAACCTCACTCTGCGCTCATCCGATTGTGCTGTAATCGCCATCTGTCCCTCCATCTACCCACCCAGCCATATCCAGCCCTCCAGCCATCATTCCGCCCACCCATTACCCATTCCTCCCCTGACCCATCTATCGTCTATTATCCACCCGCCCACCCACCATCCATCCTTTTACTCAAGAAGTATTAAGCTCTACTAGGTGCCAGGCACTGTCCCAAGTGCTGGGGATTCAACAATGAACGAAACAAACATTCCTGCCCTTGTGGAGCTTAAAGCGAGTCCTGCTGGAAGTTGTCAGTTGCAGAGAAGCCCAGGAATTGCCCCCGCCCTCACAGGCAGCCTCTTTGCCTGGGAGAGGAGGAAGCCACGGGGGTATTATGCTTGTGTGTGTGGGAGGGGGGTGGGAGAGTTGGCAGGATTTCAGCTGTAATGTTTTCACACATGTTCTACCACAAATAAAATGCTGGGTTAATGAGCCAATGACAGGAAACAATTCTCTGCTGTTGGAACATAAATTGAAGGAGGTTTGCAGAACGGAATGGCTTAAAAATGGGGCTGCCTCTTGCCTCCCAGAAGTTGCCCCGGGACATTGCTTTGTACCTAGAAGGCTTTAGTTCTCCCATGGAGCCCAAATGTAGCCATGGCCAAGTACTTGCACATAGCAAGCACAAGGGAGGTGACTTGGCTTTACAACCTGGGGCTTCTGCTTGGGTCATTCTGAAAAATTCGGGCAGCTTGTTCAACGTCCTGAGCTGCAGTCCCCTTGTATTTAAGATGGGTACAATCATGCCCACTTGACTAAGATGCCACAATGGCTCGTGGACGGCAGAGGGCTGGCTGGGCCACGTGACCTCCCCTCACCTGGGCTTTGTGATGAATTCACCCACTTGCTCAGCACGTGAGGGACACGGTTCCCTAGGGGCACTGTCGAGCGGGCCTGTGCTCGTTTCCCCCGAACTGGACATTCACGGCGCAGTGGCCGTGCAGAACCGGCCTCTGCGGCTCGACCTCTGCTTTGTGTCCAGCCCGAGGGACGAGGACAAGTCTGCCAAACCTTTGGGCGGTGGCGTTTTAGTATTCTAACTCTGCAGTGATTTCAACCTTTACTTTCCAGTGAGCAACACCTAACTACAGAGAGAGGAAACAAGAACAGGCTCTACACTGATGGCCCCTTTGAACCTCTTGCCAGTCCGTCCTCCCTCACGGTAACGCTGGGTGTGTCTAAGTTACTAGGCCGGATAGTTCCACTGACTCTGGCTAGCAGTGTTTTCATTTTTACTAGAGTGTAGCTGCTCCTTTGTTTTTTTCCCTCTCTCTATGGGTAAGGACTGCTACCCTCCACACCCTACCCTCGGCCAATGCTGTGAGGAAAGAAAGATTTTCTCAAACTTCTCATTGACAAAAAAAACATCCTCCTCAAATGAAGAGCTGAGATGGGCAGTAACTCCCTCCAATCCCATCTTGGTAAAATGCAAACGTTACTGTGACGAATGTGTTTAATGAACTCGAGCAGCTCCCCAAGTTCAAAGCGGGCTGCATCCCACTGATGTGTGTCGTGTGCACTCATTTTCCACGCGGCGAGTTCTCGAGTGTGGACTTCCCAGCTACACGGCGCTTTCTTCAGTGCCCGCCACATCCACAGCTCTGCGCATTTCTCACCGAGGGCTGCAGCTCGTTTCATTTCCCTGAAACACATTTTCAGGCACAGGCTTCCTCAGAAAGAAACACGGCCTCACCACAGCCTGAGCCTGGAATGCTCAGGGAGCTCCTCCCGACCTCTGGCTCCCGAGACCGGCTCCGGCCGGACTCTACCCCGGGATGCGCCTTGCCCGCCCGCCGCCCCTTCCGACCTTCGCTCCCTGTGCGCAATTAATTATTGGCCACTTTTTAAAAGATGTGAAATGGTATCCTGGTTATGTTTAGAAATGTCTCGTTTAGAGGCACCCACTGAAAAACGTACAGGTGAGAAGCTGTGACACCCAGGATGGTGCCAACAGGTTGGATGAGGTGCCCTGTGGTGAGACCCATGGCACCCAAAGCACCCCCGTCCCAAAGCGCCCCTGCCCCAAAGCACCCCAATCCAAAAGCAGCCCGTCCCAAAGCACCCCACCCCAAAGCACCCGAATCTCAAAGCACCTGAATCCCAAATCACCCCAGCCCAAAGCACCCGAATCCCAGGGCACCCCCATCCCAAAGCACCCCTTATCATAGTCCTGTGCAGTTTATAGTCACCGGTTCACTTGCCTGTCATCCCCACTACTCTGTGAAATCCTTGAAGTCAAGGATCTTTCCTGATGTTTCTATGCCCCCACCCTGCTCCCTAGGGTCTCGCTCATGGTGGGAACACAGTCAATACTGGTTGAGCGAGTGAGTGGTTTTGCTCCAGATTGTTCATCTATTCACCCTGTTTCCTGCAGTGGGCTCTCCTGAGTCAGGGGCAGGGCCGCCTTGTTTTCAGCTGTCACAGAGAAGGGTGACCCTGGGTGGAGGCCACCCAGACCTTGTGGCTCATGCAGATGTGTTCTGCATCCAGACAGCTGAGCAGCATCAGGATTTTGATGAATGTTTCCCCAAATCAAATTAAACGGAATTGGATGAGGCCACAATACAAACTGCTGGGGAAGCAGCGTGGCCGTGCTCTCTCCTTAAACATGGTTATTTGATCTAGGTGTAGACGTTATTCCTCAAGTGCGGACTTCAGTTTAATGTGAATTATTCACACCCCGGAGAGGAGGAGGAAACCCTCATTTGCTTCTTTTCTCATCCTACATCATCCTTGGCACGAGACCCGCGGTTCTCCACTCCCGAGTGGCGGATGGGGACGTGTTCTTTGCTAGGAGCCGTTGGCCAGCACGGACCAAACAAAACCAAAACAGGTCTCAAACTCCTTATCTCAGCGTCAGAATGAAAGCTATGGCTGTGATTCTTTTTAGAGGCACACCGAGCAAATGTGAAAATGCTCTTTGGTGGCTCCCTGACATAGAGTCCTTTAAGGAAAGCATGCTTCCTGTAGGAAAAGAAAAGTGAAAAATCTTAAACAAAAAGGAAGCTTTTCCATCAAGTGTACGAGGCTGGAGAGGGGAGTGCGTGGAGTGAGAAACCAGCTGGGGTGCTAGTGAAGCATCCTCCCACTTTACAGTTTCCAGATACCTATTGATTACACTAAAACCGCAACTTACATGCTCTTTTCTTTTACAGGAAAGCCCCTCCCCCCCACACACTTTTTTATTTTACAGCTAGTAAGCCCTTAATTTGGCAGGCCGCAGTAGATGAGACGCTATATGATATCCTTAAAAAGACATCAGATCATATGACGTCCTTGTGCTCTAGGGACCAAAATCCACCTTCCTGCTCTGGCACCTCTCCATTTCTATCCAGCTGCGTCTACATCACGTCCCTCCAGACCCCGGCCTTCCACCCCAGCCCCGTGCTCCCTGCCCTCCACCGAGCTCCCCTCCTTCCGTGCTCTATCCGCCAACCCCTTTCTTCCCCTTTGGTCTTCCTCCAACCCCCACTTCCCCTTGGTGCCCCCAGCCCACGGTTTTCTTTTTCCTCTTCTCCCTTTGCTTCCTTCATAGCGCTCCTTCTAACACCTCATTTTTTTATTTGCTGTTTCTCCACTCTCTTTCTCCACCCTGGAACACAAGTTCCATGAGGGCAAGAAAGGTGTCTGTCCTGCTCATGGTTGTGTCCCCAACACCCATCACAGTGCATGACATGTGGCAGGAGCTCACTTAACACGTGTTGCGGATTCAGCTGACTGCCCTGATGACGTGGTTCTGTTATTTCCACTCTCATTTAACCGAAAACTCTCTGCAAAAAATAGAGAAACATGTGAGAGCGATTTTTTGAATGCTAATACTGCCTTTTTATTTTTTTTACTCTAGCAAGTGACATCTACGATTATGCTAAATATTCTTTGCTAAAAGTGTTCAAATCCTTCACATTTTCCCTTCTCCGACAAATGCAGCCTATCTAGCCCTCAACCCTGTAAGACCAAGGGCTCCAAGAAGTTCGTTAATGGATAGACTCAACTGAGTTTAACTCCCACACGATTCCCCGGATACTGCTTTTGCCAAAGTTATTTCCAAGACAGGTCTTAAACGTTAACTACCCAGAGACATAAAACACACACTCACAGACTTGCAGTAATTAATGAGACAACCTGCAAGGAAACCCCCTCCGACCATTCCTGCAGAATGCAACTGAAGTCACAACACCCAAGTTGAAATAGGACTCTACTCTCTCCTAGAATCTGCGGGCCTTGGGTTCGATCAGTCAGTGAGGGCGGTTGGTTAATGTCCTCAGAGTCAGGATTCTGGAATGCTTTCATAAAGAACAAACAAGGTATATTAAGGGATATACTTTCCCCCTTTAAAGCATCCACAATACTTGGTTCTTTTTGATTCTGAGACTTTAGTATTGTTAAAGCAGTTACTGAATCACCTCTGAGTGGCCTTCGGGGCTAAGATTTAAATTAATATTTTTGTCATTTTCCACCCGTGCCTGCATCGGTGGGGAGGAAGAGGTCAGAGGGAAGAGGGTCGGTGTTTGGATGTGGGCCCGTTAGAAACGAGCTGTCCACGCAGAACCTGTGGACGTGTTGCTGAGTGATCGAGGCAGGTGCTCGAAGTCCTTTCCAGCAACAAGGAGAAGGAATTCTGAGCAAGGCCCGTAGCTTTTTGATATCTCCGCCGTCCCTGTGAGCTACGTGCTAACAATACAACCTCACGTTTGTGGAGTGATTTACAATTTACAGAGACACGTGATCTCATGTAATCCACGCCTGTGCTCTCCCGGGGTTGCTAAAGGGTAAGAGAAGCAGCACTTGGAGATAATACTGCAGCAGCCTGGGAAATTCCACGGTGGCTGATGGATGACGGAGGCCTGGCTGGGCCGCATGACCTCCCCCTCGCCGTGGGCTTCTGTGATTAATTCACCCACTTGCTTAGGAAGTTGCTTTCCATCTAAGAAAATTAAAAACACCACTCTCTGGACAGGAATGTGGGACCATAAATGAGAACCAAATACAAAAGATTTACACAAAAGCACAAGCTCAGCAAAAGAGAAAACTCAGAAATTGCTAATAGGGTATAAATCAAATAAAGGCTATTAGCAAACCCCTGGTAAGGGGGAAAAAAAGCCTTTTAAATGATTTGCTGAGCTCTTAGCACCATTTCTACCTGTGGTGTTTGAACATCTGCGGGGCAATTTGGCTTCTCTCTGCAGCTCTGCCACGGAGACTTCTCAGTTCAAAAGGCTGTACGGAAAGCTACGTAGGGTACCAGAAAACGCGCCTTGCCGGTGGCCTTTCGGAATTACATACTTTTTAGGGCTGAAGGGTCTTTCTCATCTATGCATTCTTCACAACAAGCACAGGGGTCAAAAATATTTGTGTAATATGTGAACAAATAAGTGGGTGGATAGATGGGTGGAAAAAAGGAAGGAAGGAGGATTGGGAGGATGGATGGGTGGACGGGCTGGTTCTGCCCAGTCTTTGTTTTAGGGGCAACTCAACGCCCTACAAACCATCTCACAGAGGCCCATGAGATCGCTGCTTGCGAAGGCATAACCGCACTGCTCGACAATTCAACAGGTGACCCCCGGGCCAGCAAGTCTTCACAGGGGCCAGTCCTTGCTAGTCAAGGAGTCACTTCTTGTCCCAATGTCCCCTTCCAGCAACCCCAGAAAGCAGACTTGGGCTGGAAAGTTCCATGAAGGTAACCGTTCGCAGGGTTCTGAGGGATAACAAGTTGCATCCAGTGCACGTTTCCCTGGCTAACAAGAATCTTCTTCAGGGAGCCCAAAACTCTCGTCTGGGACAGGCCCGTCAGGGACATAAGAACACATCTGAATCTCTCACCGCTCCAAGTGGCATCCGCCTCCTCCTCATCTGAATGCTCCAATAATGGAACTGTTCCTTTTTTCTGGTTGAAACAAGGCCAGAGTATCAGAAAGGCAGTAGCTAAGGAGGAACACCCTAACTTACCAAAGCAGAACCACCATTTCACTTACACCTCTAAGATTCGTCAAGGTGACGTGCTGGCAGGGGCAGGGACACTTGAGATGTACCTGGGCGATCTCAGGGGAAGCAGTACATCCTCCTCCCCGGCACAGGACCCGTCTCCGCTCTGCCCAAGGGGGTTCTCGAGGCCCTCGGACGGCTGCTTCCTGCGGCCTGGGAGCTGGAGCCGTAGGGTCAGTTCAAGAACCCGCGCTGGGACTGAGGGATAATTTGCGGTTCCCAACCCGACAGCACCCAGCCCCACCGCTTCTCGGGGAAGAGGTCAGGCCCCACGCCACGCAGCGTCACAACCTGGCTGCCAGTGACTCCCCCTTGTAGCACAGTTCCACTCTTGGGAAGGAATTTTCTTTCTGGAAGCTTCCATGGGTGCTCTGACCAGGAGACCAGGGGAACTTTTGACTCCACTATTTGCCAATGCACATTTCAAGCCACGAACCCCCTCGGAGCAGTGGGACGTGCTGGTACTTGCCCGGTTGAAGGGTTCATGATGCAGCCTCCTCTGTCGGCCGCCGTCTTGCAGCTACAGCCTCTCTCCAGTGTGTCGTGGTTCATCCCGAAATTGTGGCCCAGCTCGTGCGCCAGGGTCACGGCTGCACCAAGGGGGCTGTCTGAATGGTCCTCGGGGGAAACACAAGAGCACAGACGTATAGTTCACACCTCCTTCCCCTTGTTGTCCAGTTGCCCCCCCCACCAAAAGACATCTAGCTTGCATCAACATCTGACTTACTCTAATTCCCCATATGGGACCAGTACACAGCCATCGTTTAGTTCAAGCTTAACAAAAAAGGATATATTTCATTAAGCCAGTCTGGGGTCCCTGTTGCTGAGGAATGCATGTACAGCTCACGTATACACCTAGGATTCATCACGTCTTTATGTGACATCATCGAGGCAGGGGTCTCCATCCTGATTCTTACAATCTCCCATAAAACTCTACCGAATGAAGCAAAAACGTCTGTGCCATAAGAAGAAAAAGCGCATTCCCGTGTGGATAATGAAAGTGCCACTTTATCCTTAACTGAGATGCTGCTGACAGAAAGTGGATGGGAGGAAGCATGCTTTGTGACATTCTCAGCAAGACCTGAACAGTTGCTACTTGATCACGCCTCTTCCTGTCTGCTCGCTAGGGAAGGATACTTGGAAATTATTCACAATAATTTACAATAAGCCTGATCACATGGAGTAACTGGTTTGAAGACTCACTGGATTAAGATTATAATCCAGTTATGTCTTCCTCTTGCTGGCCCTCTGTGTTGTCGGGCAGACTTTGGGGACACGTGCGGATGTCCCGATTCTCTGACTTCCGCTGCTAGGGGCTCACTCAACCTTTTGCCTGGTCGTGGAAGGAGGCCTCTCCATTCGGCAAGCACTGCTGGGCCACCCCTACTTTAGTGGGGTGCCTGGAGAGCTTGGCTCAGATCAACGCTAGAAATCAACTAAAAAATGTAATTACTTAACTTTAACAAACTAAAATTAGTGAATGTGATTTACAGAAATCATGCCCACAAATGGCATTCCTGAAAAGCCCTGCACACCACAGAGTAAAGAAGGTAACTTAGTTGTGTCTTGCTTTGTGCTACCCAGGGAAGAGATAATAGGTTGCCCAAGAGGCTTCCAGGGAATGGTGCTGCTATGGCTCGAATGTCTGTCCCCTCCAAAACTCGTGTCGAAACTACTTAATCTCCAACACAGCAGCATTGAGAACCTGGGCCTGTAAGAGGTGATGGGTCCTAAGGGCAGAGCCCTTAAGAATGGATTAATCCATTCACGAATTGATGGGTTAATGGATTATTATGGGAGTAGGTCTGGTGGTTTTATAGAGCCCCCTTGCCATGTGATGCCTTGCACTGCCTGGGGATTCTGCAGAAACTCTTTCCCTGCCAGCAAGAAGGCCCTCACCACATGTGGCCCCGTGACCTTGGACTGCTCAGCCTCCGTAACTGTAACAAATAAATTCTTTTTCTTTATAAAATCACCCAGCTTCAGGTATTCTGGTATAAGCAACCAAAAAATGGACTAAGATAAGTACAATACTGCATTTTAAAGAAAACATTATTCCTGACACAGCTTTTGTGAGGCCTCTGGATAAAGTCAGATTCATGTAAAGACTTACGGGCTTGGTGGCAGCGTTTGCAGCCAACCCTCAGTCTAAGAAAAGAATGGCATGTCAAGGAGCCAAGTTATTCTTCGAATAGACGAAATTCCTAATAAATTACTTTGTTTAGCTTTTACAGTTTCCTGTTGTAGAAGGTTTTACAAATATGTTTCGGGAAATCAATTCTGAAGAATAACACACATTGGCAAAGAGAATGTAGCTGATCTAAGAATGCGGAGGGCTGAATTTAGCATGCCTTGGCACAACGTTCAAGGAATTCATCCTTAAAAAATATTCTACTTCTGATTCTTTTCTATCACTGAATATCTCGGTTTTGTTTTTAATTGCCAAATTGCTTTACATTCTTTCACGCATAAGTGATTATAAACGGAATGTCTCTTAAGAGACCCTGATAAACAGTTTATATTTGTAATGAGAAAAACAAAAAACAACAAATCCAATCTCTTAATGCATGCTCTTATCCCCAAACTAAGACTGTTTTAGGCCAGTTAGATACAAAGGCATGGCTTTAAGTTACTAACATTAATGATCTGCTCTATTTTGAAAAACAGAGAAATGGTACCAGGCATCACATTTTCAATTTCATGAGGATTCCTACTTCTTGCTACATTGTTTCCTTCCTCTTAGATTTGTGAGACCTGGAATGAGGCATGGTCACATGTAACAACTATGAATTTAACTTTACAGGCACAGCTGGAGAAAGTTGGTCTAGAAGTTGGAGGTCTGGTCAAGATGCTGATCCTGCTGATCTCATGAATTTTACAGAAATGAAAGGTATTGCAGCATTTTCATCCTACGTGATGTTTCTCTAACATGTGCAAAGCACCAGGAGTATGTCTAAGGATGCTGTTAACTGCCGTCAAATCAGTAAAACATACTTCCTGATAATTAACGTTGGTCCTCACTGCTTAACGAATGATACACAATTTGCTTATATTCCTCACACTTATTTTCATATACTTTTTAAAAAAACCAGGCTTCCCTGTATGCTTTTAAAGAAGGAATCTTAATAAAATTTTCATATAGAAAAACAGAATAAGGGATATGAGCTGAAGAAAGCTGCTTAACACAGCCAGATCGGTGACGGGAGCATTTCAGCACCGCATGGTGGCAGAACCTGCCATGCTTAGGAAGAATTCAGCTTCAGCTCTAAAAAATATATTTATGCCAACTTAAAGTGGCAAAGTCAGTAGCAACTGACCATGGGACCATGAAACAAAATATTATTCCCTCTTAAAAATTTACAGGCTGCTCTGTAAAAATACAGTTGGGATCTGACTTGAAATTAACCTGGCAGTTACAAAAACTGAACTTTCCAGTGACTTCTATGGTGGAGGTCACACACTATGGGGCTCTATGTTCTGAGAAAAGCAGAGAGCAGCCCATGTGAGCCAGGAGTCCCATGACTGGGTGTGATCCCTCCAAACAGCTAATGCATTTAGTGCAGACTTATGTTAATTACCAACCGCTGCACCCAGAGAAGAGGGAACTGTTTGTTTATGTGTATTCACTAAGAAGATGTGATTAGGCAGTATGTGGAGAGAAAATACCAGTCAGCAGAACGTAACTCTTTCTACCCTTTCATACAACTGAATACTCACAAATGTTCTGTTTAAAAAAAAAACATGGAGGAACTCAAGGCTTCTTGGAAGGGCAAGGTTCTGTGTGTGTAACGGAGATGGGGGGGTGGTCTCTGAGGATACTCCCTGTCTGCGGGCTGGTGCACAGGGGGCACTACGTTTTCAGAACGGGGACACAGCGTAGGGTGGAAACCTCTCCTTTAACAATCTGGCGGAGTGGGGCTTGAGTCCCCCATTGGGCAGCCTATCAAAGCTACCTCCTCCCTCTTAAATTCATAAGAAGCCCCAAATATTCTTCCCATTTTATTTCCTTTCACAAACACATATATAGCCCATCTATGACAAAATTATTCTCGTAAAGCAATAAACCCAGGTCTCCGCCTTCCAAGAATAAGGTTATTTTAAAGACAAGTTGTACACCGGCCAGAAGGTATGTAAAGCATTTGCAGTGGTAAAAAGTCAAAAAACCTCAGACTTTTGGCTGCTGTGCTTAGAGGAAGAGCCATCAGAAAACCATTTAAACGGGGAACGTTTGGCGAGACGGCGGTGCATCCCGACAGCTGCGTGATGAGGGCAACCCGCTGCCCTGGCTCACCCCAGTGCTAGGAGGAAGTCCCAGTCGCAGATGTTTCTCCATGAAAGGGATAGACCTGCCTCCTCTGAGCTAGTCTACATGCCAACATTTCCTGTGTGCAACTTGTATTTGTCTTACGAACAGCCCCTAAAATACTGTGGGATATGTAAGATTCTAAATATAGCTTGGCTAAGAGTAGAGTGAAATCTAAACAGCATTAAAGGAAAGAACCTAACTCCACAAAGTGCAATAAAAGCAGTGATTTTTCTAGGGCATCATGAACAAGGGAAACCAGGTCCTGGCGTCCTGGGCTTACCATGACAACTCCTCCGGACTGTTCCGCGGTGCACATGCTCATGATCGGTGCCATGCCGATGGTGGTCCCTTGGAAATAAACCCCACTAGGAAATGAGAGAGAGGACTTCCTTTAATCTAATACAGAGTGGAGGCATTTTCTAATATTTGAAATTCTGTTAGACTTTCTTGCAACAGAGGATGCAAAAATAAAAATAGCTGTATGAAGGTATGTTTACATGTGATTTTGATTTATTTTCCCCTTAAGATTTTATGTTTGCTGTTGCATCATGGTCCCATCGTCTTTTAGAGTTTTGTTTTCAAGACTTAGCCAACAGCTAGTCATTACTTTACATTTATAAGTCATTTCCTGCCTGTTTCCTAACGGACCATAGGGAGCTGATTTAAACAGTGTCTGTTGATGGAAAGGCTGAAAATAGTCACAGAGAATCACCGTTAACTAACAGAAATGCATCGGATGGTTTACTAGATGTTCTTTTGCGGCTGTATTTTGCTTTCCTGGGTAACTCATTCCAAATTCTGCCAGAAACCCAAACTCCTTCAAAATGCCCTGCAAAACTGAGATTGGCAGGAAAATGATCCATCCCCCGGAGCCAGTGTTGCCCCCACAAAGCCTTGGCACCCAGGAAGCTTCTGGGCGGGGGGGACTTCGTGGCTCTGGTGCAGGCTTCCTCCTCTCTGGAAGCTTAACCTGAATCTAATAACGCCAATGACCTGTCTAATGAAAATGCTGCTAATTCCAACCTTGTGAATGAAAAATTAAAACATTGCACTTGTTGAATCTCCTTTAAAGAAATCAAATGATTTACCACTGCTGTCATGGCCATACAGTATATATACACAGGTAATGCATATATTGTTTGAAAAGTTAGATATTTTAGCCACGGTCAATTGGACGGAAGGTGGTAAGTGTACATAAAACCTCAACTATCCATCTATCCATCTCCGTATCTACCCACTACACTCACATTCACAGTAGTAGGAATTTCAGCCTTTATATTTACATCTATATAGATCATATGAGCAGATATGATTATACATGTATGTAAATAATGTTACATAAGATGCTAACTTGTTTCCAGATGTTCAAATTGGACAGGCTCCATTGGGGAAAAAAATCAAAACAAAACACTCTGACTTGAGATACAGAAAACGTACTTTTAGTAGTTCAGGACTAATCAATGCATAAAATGTGAGGCCACCACAAACATCCGAGGGAGGGAGAAACCCCTGTGAAAGTGGCCAAAGTAAATCCCCAGGGAACACCACCAGCCTCAGTTCAGAGGTGGGCACTTTCCACCATGAGAATGGGCTCGGGCAGGTTTTTAACTTTCCATAAATGTTTGGTTAAGCTACATCTGATTCACCAAAGGAAAGCATCTCTGTCAAGCTGCATGAGAACAAAAGAATGATGGCATAAGCTGTTTAAAGATTTAAATAAAAATTCATCACTTCTCGACATACCTACTTTACACCAGTTTAGACTATAAGATTGTTCTTTTCTTTTAAAAGTAAAGGTGCCTGTAAAGTCTCGCCAATCTGTTATGGTACATTATAGCTACTCTTTCCCTTGGTTTATCTTCATACACTTATCACTCTCTGAAATTTTGTTTATTGTTTTCTCCCACCAGACTAGAAACTTCTGAGAGCAGGGAATTCACAGTGTTGGTCACCGTTGTGTTTAAAGCCCCTAAAACACTGTTTGGTTCCTAACAGGTGCTCAATACATACTGATTTAAAGAAGGCACACAGGTTAATATGCTCTACGCCTGGTGTTCTCTGATCTAGAAAACCAAAGAGTAGCGGCTGAAACAGGAGGAGGAATGAAGATTTTTTTCCTCCACGTATCTGACAATATTCACCCAAATGTATTGTCCTTAGATCTTGTTGTGATCTTGTATAAACATATTTTTTTTCATTAATCATGAAAGGAAAATGAAAAATGGCATAGAGGAAAATGTCCGGGTTCTGGAAGAAGCAAATGAGGGTTCTGAAATGGGATTGAGAGTTCTGAAGAGGGTGTCCAAAGACAGACTTCCCCAGTAGATCTGCAATTTCAGGTAGGGATGGCATGTGCCCCACCGATGTGGGCTGAGGAGCCCCCTTGTTCAAGGCAGGTGCTCTGCGGAAAGGTGTGCAGCTCCGGGCCATGTAGGTGACACCAGGAGGAGGAGGGTGTGCAGAGGGCGCTATTTCTTAAAGCAGAGGGGAGACAGAACTCCCTACCTGATGAGCTGTGCATTGTCGTGGGATTTTCGAGGTAGAAGCTTCATCTTCCTCCAGTCCAGAAATTCATGGAGGCTGGTGAACGGGTCCTGACTTATTGAGCATTTGTCAATGTCATTCCATACTTCCACGCCTACCAACACTACCCGGATGTTCAGTGGTCTGTAAAACTGGGGAAAACAGGCATTCTTTGGGGATCACGTTAATGAGAACTTAAAATGAAAATCAGAACAGATTTGCATTGTTTGAAGTGCACCGACATGGGTGAGAAAAACGTCTCAGCACTCCTTTGTTCCAGTGGCATCAGATTTTAACAAGTATTTGCAGTGCCTGATGCAAAGTGATGTGTTAACCGGATTCTTGCATGTTGACCAAATAGATGAAGTTATTAGCCTTTTTACTGTCTACCCACATTTGTATGGAAGCACACATTTCAAATGATTCATTGGTGATTTAAAATGTGCATATAGATGTATGAGATAGCTAAAGACTCCAGTTAATATCCACTGCAAGAAAAACAATGAGTGAATTAGGATCTTTTAGACACTTCTGCCAAGGACAATAATTTGTTCCTTTTAAGCAAAATGCTCTGCCTGTGAGTTACTGAAAATGAATCTGCATTAATTTTTCAGCAAAGACTCAGCCTTGGCTGACACTATCATATTCTGTCACCTATAATCAACCTAGCAGGTTTTAATTAAATGAAAACGTCAATATCTTTTGGAATAACAAAGGCATAAACAAAACCCTTCTTTGGTAACTTTAATGACCCTCCTTCTCCCTGCAGCCAGAAGTTAGCTCATCAACGCTGTCATGAGAAAGATCTGTTAAATGCAGTTCCTCTTTCACGGGCTTGTGAACTAAAGCTTCAGGGGTACCACGGAAAGCGAGTCCTCTCATTCCCTGGCTGTCCCCCACCTGTGGGTGTCCCCAACTTCAGCCTACACAGACTCCGCAGGCAGATAGCCTGGTCAGAGGAAGGAAAAGCAACTCTTTCCATGACCGAGGGATGGATTTGTCTCACATTAGCCCAGGGGGAAGGATGAGGGATCTGGGTAGACGTGTGGACTACCTATTGTCACCACGCACGTCACCTGGACAGGGAGGTGGCTCTGTGCTTAGAATTGAGGGCGTGAGGACACGGGACCACTGGTTGACTATACGGTCTTCCAGTGCCCCTCATCTATAGGCAGCACACAATGAGAAAGCCCTCATCTTCTGAGACCCCAGGTAGCCAAGGAGAAAAACGGGGCTAGTGACAGCAGCCAAAGCTAACCTAAGCTCTAGGTGTCAGCAGGGCCTATGCTCAGCTGCTAGAAGCATCCGGCCAATGCATAACAAACTCAAAGAAGCCCTGCATTGGATAGTTAAGCACCATTCCAATGTGGTGAACGGAAGGACAAGAAACTCCTTGAAGTTGCACATCTGACCCCAGATTCTAACCCGCGTAAGGCAGGCTCATCTTACCCCTTGCTGGTCCCCACGGCCATGTGGTGGGCATTGGGTTTGCAGAAGAATAAGACCAGAGTGCAAACTACATCACAGAATATAAACTGACTGCCTCCGTCCAATGTGGTTTCAAACAGATAACGATTATAGCCATTGCATTAATGAGTTAATGAGACAATTGCATGACTAAAACACTGCCCAACAGTTTGTTTTTAATCAAGAAACGCACGTCCTGTGGTATCTACTTGCCAGCACCCAGCCCGGGCCTCCCAGGCAAAATCAAGTTCCTGGACTGCTCTGGAAGTCCGAGTGCACGTGTCTGGCCGCAGTCCTTTGCTAGACTGCGTTCTCAGCTGCACTGGTAACAAGGTAACGGTGCAAAGGTAACGGTGAGCAGAAAGCGGCAATGGTCCTGATGCAATGCTGATGTTTATATTAATACCAGCTTGCTAAGGGATGTCCTCAGAGTCAAACACCCCACGTGGGCTTCAGGGCTGTCATCTGTGAAGGGGACGCTACGTTTGCTTCCCTTCAGCGTTGTACGGAAGCAGTAATTAAGGTCTGCAAAAAAACCCATTGTCATCATTTCTCAGTGAAAAGTTTGCTGCTTGCTAATCCAGGAGCTTTTCATAATAACGACGGGTTTTGCATTCCGCCAATTAGCCTTCTCACACCACATCTTTAGAACAGATTTCATCCTTAGTGGTATACAACATACAATCCCCTTCTCCAAAATGAGTGCCACTGATTAACTGTCGTGTGTGTTAAACCCACGTTGAGCCATCACACACGCCCCTTTACTGCCTGCTCTGAAAGTTCTTCCCAGGGCTGCTGGCGGGGTTCCTTTGGTTCTTCCTGACAACCACCACAGCTAGCGCTTAGCATCATGACACCCTAGGCCTGGTGCTAAGGTGCTTTCTGCACTGCACCTTGGTCCTCAAAATAACTGTAGGAGTTAAGAACTATTATTATTCCCATGTTATGGTCAAGGGCAATTGAGGCTTGGAGAGCCCAGGTAACTTACTCAAGATTGTAATCGCATGGCTGGGGTTTGAAGGCAGGCAGTTGATCCTGACACTCATGTGTTAACCCCTAAGTAACACTGCCACCTTAGCAAGTGCTCAGACTCCCTTCCGAGAGGCTCACCGTGACCCCAGGCCCAGAGAGAAGCTCGTGGGCCTGTGCCGTACAGATGGAGCTCGGCAGCCACTTGCCCGGTTCTCGAATCCCAGAACGTACATGGACACAGTCAGGGACCCAGCTGAACAGATTCACCTGACAGCTACAGACATTTGCTCGGCTCTTGCTGTGGGCTAGGCCTGGCCCCAGCAGAGAGGAGGAAGTTTAAGAGGCCCTTCACCACTGCCATCTGGATGCTCACAGGCCACCAGGAGGCATGTGGCGTGGAGTGCTTAGCCATGACTCCAGCGAGCTCCAGCATGATGAACTGCCCCGCAACTGTGCCAACAGGATACCCAGGGATGCTATCCTGGAGGGTCAAGGTGGCTTTCAGGAAGAAATAAGCATCCCTCGAGCTACCGGTTTGAGGGTAAGAGGGGAAGAAAACCATCACACCAGTGAAACAAGTGAAAATACCCAAAGAAATTAAACACACAGAAGATGAGTCTTTTCAAAAGTAGCTCACTGAATTCACGGCTGGTGCTAGCCCCTCAGTGAACAAGGAGGAAGGCAGATGGGAGGCGAAGGGTTAAAGAGGCAAAGCTTGGCAATGACTTCCTCCCAAGGCGCTCACTCCCCAGCAGGAATCGGGACCTGGAAAAGTGTCCCGAGTTTGCCCTACAAGTAGGCGTGTCAACCATGTGTTCTCTGTTTCACTCATGGGGGGACTTCCTGAATGTCCCAGAATGTCACCTTTGTCACTCAGACACTTCTGTATCTTCCAGCCTAGGATGTCCTCTCCACGCCAACACAGCCCAGCAGTTATTAATTTAGAGTAGCCCAGGGGAGCCAAGACTTCAGCCAATGAGGAAGTTGCCACTGCGACAGTCATTGTGTTTTAGGCTGAGACATTTCCCAACTTGTAGAGTTGCAAAACTGAAATTTGGAAAGTTTGGCAGAGCCAGGAGTCACCAGATGACAGAGTTGGATGCACACAGTCTCTTAAGGACCCTGGGTGCCCCCACCAGGGCCTTTGGGGTCTGCTGGGGACAGACAGGGACGCCGGGCCGGACATATCTGTGTACTCAGCACATGGCTCTCTCCCCACCACAAACCGGAGAGCGGCCAGGCTGGCACACTCAGCTGAGTCCATCAGGACTTTCTGAGATATGATGTCCTTTCATTACCAGTGCAAATTACTAACAAACCCCCAATTGCTTGTTTTTGGTTTTGCAGACTGAAGCAAGATATAACCTAGAATAAAACGCAAAGAAATGCAAACACTGAGGGCCAAAACATATCACTTTTAAAAACGGGGTTTCAGCAATTTCCACTGTGGGTTTAATATAGTTCATCATTTGCTTTTACTCCTGCAGCCTAAGAAGAACTCATGTTCTCTCATTTTTTGTGCAGTCTGAGGACAGTCCAAGGCCTTCTAGGCAATGGTCCAACTCGCTCGCCTTGGAGCAAAGGCCTGTGCTGGCGGCCAGGGCATCCGGACCCTTGGCATAAGTCAGCGCGTCACAGACCCGCCTTGAGCTGGAATCGCTGGAGGACCCCGGGAAGTACCTGTGTCCAGCCTCCACGCCAGGCTGTTCGAATAGGAATCCCGGGCTGAGACTTGGGAATCAGTATTTCAAAAAGTAAACATACAAACAGACAAACAAAAGTCTCCGGGGATTCTAACGCCGGGCCGGGACTGAGATGCAGTTCTGACTCCCATGTTGTCCGTGCCACCTCCACCCCCACCCCCCCAACAGCCTCCCTGCTGGAAGGACTTGCCTGTTACCAGGATTCCCCTGCCTCTTGGCTTTGTGATAAAGTTTCCTTGGCAAAGAGCAACTACAGAAACCGTATCCACAGGCAGGGGTGCCAGGGAGTCTGACCTGCCTCAAATGTCTGCTGGACGAGGGTGACGTCCTGTTGGTGCACACTGATGACCATGTGTGTGTCTTCTGACTTTTAGAAAGTTCCTTCCAGCCACAGCCTCCCTCTGAGTGCCAGGCCCAGGTCTCTGGGTTGCTCAGAGTGCCCCAAATGCCTCTTCCCACGCCTGCTTTCTTTGGGGCATGAGGCATCGTGTGCCTGTGTCCTCACCACGAGACTGAAGTCACCTGGACCCACCCTCCGCTCAGTCACCAGGTCCTGGGACTCCCAGCAAGTGCAGCAGAGTCAAGGCCAAGTCAACAAGGTTAGGGCTCATTCCTGGCCCTGCAAACCACTTACCTCTGCACACCTCGGCCTCTCCTGCTCTCCAAACAACAGTACCTGCCTAGAGTGGAAGCCAAGCCTGGCACACAGTGACTGCTAAAAAAAGGTATCGGTAATCACATCTCTTCAAATGTCTCTAGATCCTCATTCTTCTCACAGCTCTACCTCCCCTGCCCCGGGTCAGGCCTTCCTCATTTCTGTGCAGTTGGCTCCTACCCAGCCCTATTTGGTTACTTTGTCCTCCCTGCTAACTGCAGGGGTATTTTTGTATGATCCTGTCTCTCTCCCTTGCTTAAACACGTTCACCTGGCTCTCCACTGACTGCAGAATAAGGTCAGGACAGCTTTGTAGGGCGTCCGGGGCCTTGGGCAGTCAGAATCCCTACAGCTTCGTCTCCTCCTGCCCTAGATGTGTGTGCTGCACTTACATACAAACGCGAGCGTGCGTGCACAAGGATATACATGCATGCAGTGCACACTAATGCACACATGCATGCATGCACACACATGCACACACACACACACACATGCTCCCTTTAGTCATAAGGAGCTACTCGCCATGTCCAGATTGTGGAGCACAAGCCAGGCCCTGCCACGCTCCGCTTGAGTGAAATTGCCCTCACCTTGTGGGGTCCTCTCCTTGCAAAGACACCCTGACCCTAGCGAGAAGTGAGGGATTCTTTTCTGTGTCTCTGTAACCTCAGGTCACAGCATTAGTCTCCTCCCTGATGCCCCAGACCACGCTAAGTGCTTTGTGTGTCTGCTTCTCCACAAAGCCTTGACTCCCTTAAGTGCGGGGACCGTGCGTGATTTGTTTTGAATTCCTGATGCTCAGTGCCTGGTACCACGTATAATGGAGTTGAATTTCTGGAAGGGCCTTTGCCTTCATTTCTCCAAAGACTTAGAAAGCTCCATTCAAATATAATAGGATCACTTGGAAACGAAGCTTCCGTGAGGCGCGCTCCTGAGCCACGGTGTGGAAAATCTGACCATTTCGGGGGATCCTGGCTGTGTCTGCAAGGCTCAGCAGGGACCGG
>VSMD01011999.1:53958-122024 GCA_008750895.1 Mirza zaza | reverse complement strand
CCAATACCCAATTACTGTAGTTCCTATGTGTCCACTTAGGTGCTGCTCAGTTAATACCAGTTTGCTGGTGAGTATATGTGGTGTTTGTTTTTCCATTCTTGGGATACTTCACTTAGTAGTATGGGTTCCAGCTCTAACCAAGAAAATATAAGATGTGCTATATCACCATTGTTTCTTAGAGCTGAATAGTACTCCATGGTATACATATACCACATTTTATTAATCCATTGGGTGTACTTGTGTATTTGGTAGCAGAAGCGCTCTAGTCACACAAAATGACAGCCAAATAAATGCATTGGTGGAATGACTTTGTTTTTGTAGTTGATAGATCCTTTGGGTCTCAGAGTTGGGACATAGTTGCAGGGGGTTTATAAGGAATCCACTTATCTCTCTTTTAGGTATGCATTCACTAAATATTCCCTGTAAGTGCTGGGGGAAAAGATTTAAAATAGGTTTCCTGGGATTCATGATTCCTTTATTCCTTTTAAGGAAGAAAAACTCCGCCTCCCTTCCCCCATCCCCTCCCCTGAAGGAAAAAAGTCAAGTGACTTTGTCTAATCTCCTTGTCAAGTAGTTTCTTATAAATAGATCAATGGCATTTTCTATGAGCAATTGTCCTTATTTATAGAATACCCTCAGCAAAATATCCCTGTGTAATCATTTCTTATAGTAAATAAGCCCAGAATCTATGAATTTATAATCCATGGCTCACTAGAAAATGTCAAATAAGTCATACAATTTTCTGGGTATAAAATGGTGGTCTTTTATAACATAAATTCTCCTCAGTATGGAAGGTAATACCTCACAAAACATCACTTGCATACTTTGTATGTTATTCTTTTAGAATAAATAACATGTTGGAGGCAGGAAGGAAGGTCACAGGAGCTTCCTGGAATGTCCCGGTCTTCTCCCTTCTTCCTCTTTACCTTTGATGACCTCCATTTTTTAAATCTTTAGGTAAACGTTGGTACTGAGTAAGATGTTTGATAGTCTGAATCTGATGTGACAATCTGTTCCTTTGTGTGAGCTCAAATGCCTATTTTTTGCCAGGCTCTAATTTAGTGCTGGGAACTGAGCTGATGTAGCAAACAAAAGTTCTTATACTTACGAGCTTTGGCAATTATTGGAAGATAACTGACAACAAATATGCAAATATATATCAGATGGAAAAAAATATAATGAAGGAAAAAATCAGCATAAGGGGACAGAAAGCAATGGGTTAGTTGTTCTAGATTAGAAGTCAGCAAACATTTCCCTGTAAAAGGCCAGACAGTAACTATTTTAGGCTTTGCAGACCAGCTGTGTTGAAGCTACTCAACCCTGCTGCTGTAGCATAAGAGCAGCCATAGACAATATGTAAACAGATGAGATTGTGTTTCAATAAAACTTTATTTACAAAATTATACAACAGATCAGATTGGCCCCTAGTCCTAGAGTGCTGACTCCTGTTTTTGACACTATGGTTTGAGAAAGCTTCACTGACTAGTAACATTTGTCTCTGAAGAAGTAAACACACTGTATGTCATAAAGAAAATCTTTAATAGATTTTCTCCCTATTATTTACAATATGCTCAGTGGTAATAGATAATCAGCCTTAGTTTTGGATGTTGAGTTTAATCTTCAATAGCTTTAATGGAAATTTAAGAGGATGAAACAGAAGAGTTTAAACAGGAAATTTTTTTTCTTAAGAATTCTGCTTTTAATTTGTAAATGGTTATAAAATTCCTTTCATTAAATTTTAAACTATTTTGACAATTTTTAGTTTAATATTGATGAAGGAAATGAATCACTAAAGGAAATGATGGAGATTTGGGTGCCTGGAGCCTCAGCAAAGAAACAAGGGAGCACAATTCATGAGAGTGGAATAGAGTTTGGGACAGATTCTTGGGCTGGTAGACTAGATTTTTGGGCTCCCTCTCTTTCCCTACTCAGGCTTTCTACTAAATTTTTCTTCTGTGCCAGATGGATTCGCTTGCTTTCTTCAGAGCCAATTTGCAAGTTGTTGAATTTTATTGCAATAGAGTGCTATTTTTCTCTTCTCTTTACTTTCCTTCTCAATCTGCTTTTGCTCTACCACCTCCTCCTCATTTTCCTTCCGATCTGGAGCAATCTATATAAATTATTTGTCAAATAGCTACTTCAGATAAAAGAACTCATCTTAAACCATTTTTATTGATTTCTTCTTCTCTTTAGGGAAACTTGTAAATTCGTCTTCTGTTATAGCTCGATGTCAAACTGCATCCACTTTTCCAGTGCATCTCCCAAAACTTCAGCCCCTTCCTGCCACCACTCCCCCCAATCCCCACAGAACCAGTGAATTGGTGAATGTTATATATAAGACACTGGACCTGATTTTCACAAGGACAAGTAATTTAACCTTTTAAAATATCAGTTTATACATCTATAAGGCAAAGGAGTTAAAGGATACATTTTCTAGAATTTTTTCATGCTTTTGCATTCAATCTCCTGAAAGCCAAAATTATAGCTAAATGTAACTATCCACACTTAATCACATAGTATGGGATTTTTTCCCCCTCATACTTTAGTTTATAGCATTCCAAACACCTGTAATAACTGTGTGGTTACTAATATGTCATATTAATTGATTCTGTGTTCATTTAATAAGAGATGTATAAACCATTCCTTATTTTAAGCATTACTTAATTTCATGAAACATAGGGGGGAGGTGCTAAAATAGAAAAAAAAAAGAATGAAAATGGAACAAGGCTCATTCCTTCATTCTTTCATTTACGTAACATTTTATACATATTGCTTTCCAAGGAAACTCTGCAAATGCTAGAAAATCATTGAAATTCCTTGTGCCTTAAACTCTTTCCAGAGAAAAAGAAATAGACCTGAATTACTGTCTTATTTCATTTGGGCTGCTATAACAAGATACCATAAAGCAGTGGCTTATAAACAACAGAAATTTATTTCTCACAGTTCTGGAGGCTGAAAAGTCTAAGATCAATGTGCTGGCATATTCAATGTCTGGTGAAGATAACTTCCTGGGGTGTAGAGGCATCTTCTCACTATGTTCTCACATGCAGAAGGGAAGCTCTAGTCTCTTCAGCCCCTTATAAGGGTGTTAATCCCATTCATGAGCCTCCATCTTCATGACCTAATCACTTCCCCAGAACCCCACCTCCCAATATTATCACATTGGAAATTAGGTTTCAACATATGCATTTTGAGGGGAGACAAACATTCAGTCCATAGGAATTATGTTATCTCTCAAGTCTACATATTTGTTTTTCTTCCAGGTTGAAAACATAAAAGATCACTTTAACATTCAGAGAGAGTGATTGTGTGTTCTGCACTTTTCAGGCTCAGACATACTCAGACTCTGGCTCTGCCACTAACTGCACAGCTTTGGAAAGTTACTTAATTACTATGAAAATCTGTTCCCTCAAAAAGGAGGGATAATATATGTTAAGCATTTGGCACAGTGTAGTGCTGACATAAATAGTATCATTCCTACCTTTATGACTATTTTTTTTCCTTTTTAAAGATATTTATTGGTCCATCGTGCTTTAAAAATTACAGTTTGGAAACATAATTTAGCTATTTTTTGATAAGTTAAGATAATAATGATCTGAGATCCATCTTAAAACATCAGTTACAAGTTCCCTTAGCCGCCCCTCTTCTAACCATTAAATTTATATTTCATTTTGACCAGAGCCACCCAGGTCAAGGCTACTTATTGCTGATTGAGCAAAGTCCAGACTCTGTAGCCTGCCACATAATCTTGTCCATGTCAAACTCTTTTTCACTGTCTGCTATTTTCACCATGTACTATGTCTACAGTGCACTTACTTCAAACTCCACCTAATCTTTGCTTCTTTCAATTTCTCAAATATTCGCAATTGTTTTTCTGCCTCTCAGACTTTGCTCATGCTGCTTAGTCCAATTCAGAACACTCAGTATCCACATCCTACTACTTCTATTTTCTACCCACTATTTGAGCTCAGCTTTATTAACTAAATATCGATACTTTTGTCTATCACCCTAGATCAATAATTCTTTTTGCTTTGCATTTCTATGCATTTGGACTTGGTTTCTTTGATTATATTTACCTATAGAACCTTTCAATTTATTTATTTACAATCTCCATTTCACCCATGATAGTGCAAGGGCCCTAAAATCTAAGAACCTTTTCAGCATATTTTCTTCACTCCTTACTTCACACTGTATAGTATCTTGCCTTCAGCAAATGCCTTGTCAATAAATATTTAAGTGAATATTTGGTTTGAGATAGGAATTATAGGGGGATGGGCTAAGAGCAATTTCTGTTGCTTGGAGAAAATGACTTTCCCAAAGGTTATATTAGTTCCCACAGTGAGGAAAATGGTGTGTCAGAATCACAATCTGGGATTTATGCCAGGCTCATACTACAAAGTAAGAAATGTTTGAAAAGGTAACACTGGAGTGCTACAATCTTTCACTAAAGAAGTGTTAATGACAGTACTTTAAAATATGAAAATGAATTACAGTATAATCACACACTTCTTAGTCAACCAAAATAATAAAGAATGTAATAGATATATAATATATTGGAAATGATATTTTTAAAAGATTGAAACCATATCATATTTTGCATGATAGAAAGAAAACTATTGAGTTCTATAATATGAAGTGACATTACAGTATATGTATTTGGTATTCTTATTCATAACTAAACTTTAAATTAGCCTTTCTCTCTCTTTGCAGTTTGCAATGTCCTTGAATTGTCTATTGGACAAAAATTTCATTTATTTTTTTTGTTTATTGTTTTATCATAGTGTGCATTTCCAGTACTATGCATGAGCACATCACAGATCTAGTTGATAGCAATTAATTCATTCTGTTCAAGTGATATTTTTGCACAATTGGTAATATTGCAATGTGTTTATTTGAATATTTTATATGGATAGTATGAGTTATAGTAACACTTATGTAACCTGTAATTGGTAATTAAATTGAAATACTTATGATAGTTTTAATTATAATATAATTAAATTATGCTTTTAACTTACAAATATTATTGACACATTTTAAAATTTAAAATGAAAGCACACTATTGGGCAGAATGAAAGGGAGATGTAGACTAACGCTATAAAAAAAGTAGAAGAAAGTTTGTAAGAAATTTATGAGATTCTAAAATGACTTGGATTATTTCACAATAAAGAACGTTACTTTCACAGAGAGATGGAAAAAGTTATTTTAGCTATGGAAAGTTTGTTACAAAGTTATGAGAGAAGACTAAAAACTACATTTCCTAAAGTGAAATAATTGCCAACTAAGCCATCAAACACTGACTCCAAATACAAAACATTTCTATCAAATACAAAAAATCAACTTACTCAAAATTTGAAAAAAAATTTTTTTTTAGCTTTAGATGAACCATGACTTATATGACAGACACTGTCCAATTAATATTTTGGGTACATGATTATATATTGAAATTGTAACTTTTGGATACGTGGGGTTAAATAAACTATATAATTAATACTAACTTCATCAATTTCTGTTTACTTTTTAGTATGGCTTCTAGAAAAATTTGAATTACAAATGTGCCTCACTTATGTTTCTATTGGACAATGCTGATCTAGAATACAAGCTTCCATAAGGCAGGCATGTTAAATGTATTGAAAATTACTATTTTCTCAGGCCTGGGAGAAATATACTTGGAATATGGTTGGTAGTTAAAAAATAAGTTTGAGTGAAAAAAGTCTATAGTGTGTTTAGCTCTCCCTCTCTAAAAAAGTTTATGGGATGTATAAATAGAATACCCTTTTCTCTCTCTCTCTTTGTCTCTCTCTGTCTCTGTCTCTCTGGCTCTTTCCCTTCCTCCTCTCTCTTCAGCCTCTCTGTTATTTTCCTTATAAAAAATGTTTGTCATAAAAGATTCATAGTTAGGAAGCTTAATATCTGTCTTGTGATGTCACTCCTGAGAGAGAACTACTTACTATTACTAACTTGGCACATCATTTTGAATTGGTCACAGCTATCATTCCATTCCCAGAATTTTTAAAAACATAACTGGCATCATTATATAAACACTTTGATATTTCCTTCTCATATTATACTTTTTATAAATGTAGATGGTAAAAAATAGTTCATGCTTGTAAGAATTCCAGCAATAACCAAATGTATCATATAGAAATCCAACATTGTTTCCATCCTAAGACATTATTCTTAGATTTTAATATCTTTCCATATTTTGTCTTTCTTTGCAAATGCAACCATATTGTTTTTAAAATTAGGTAGGATCATTCTATACATATAATGGGCATATTGCCTTGCCTCTATCTGCCTTGATGTTGTAGGATTAATCTCATTTGCTCTTTTAATCAGCCACTGAGAAAATTCCATGACTCTAATCATCATCACCCTTGGCCAGGTCTCCTCTCTTTATGACGTTGCCTTCTTAAACCCTACCTCTTAACCCCAACCCAAATACTAAAACTCTTCCTCTAAGCCTTATGTCATAGCAAATCTTTAGCAAAATTTCTTTTACTGCATGCTCAGTTCTTTTCTAATCATTCCCTTCCCAATAATCTGGTTGGTTGTTATCTATGCTTTTTTTGAGGACACTGCAACCCTTAAGTTTTTCTTCAAAGTGACATATACCAGTCTTTTTTATGATAGGGGGAGTTTCACCCTTTGATTTTCATGGATGTTCCCAAACCATTTTCTCTCTCTAATCCTTGGCTTCTTCTCTTAGATTTAAATGTCATGTCATCAGGATGTATTGTTATCTCCAGCTATCTAATTTATTTATTTATGACATTTTCTGAACTTGGTGCCAGTCATTTGGATTCTTGTCTCCTTTCATCATTTTCACTGCTACTACTGTTAAAACTCTTATGATCCTTCTAATATTCTGAGTTCTCATTTCCTTAACTTCTTCATACTGTCTGTCTCTTTCCCTCTTGAAACCATGATCAGAATCCAGACCTTTTCACTACCAAATACTCTGAAATCTTAATTTAAATCATCTCACTCTTTTCCTATAGTCTCTCACTCTGACAATATATTGCCCCTTACTAGGGACCACAATCCACTGAATTTACAAATATTTCAGTGTTCTTTGCCTCCTTAATCGCTTCCTATGGTAGCTTACCTTGGTCCTTCATTATAAAACTCTAATGCTTATACCCTCAGATCTCTTGCCACATTCTTATTTTGCTGCAATTCTCTGGTGAAACTATAACTCTAGTTAAAATCAATTTTCTGCCTAATCCAGCCTTGCATCTCTGTAGGTGAATGTGGCTAGAGAAAACCTATCATACTGGTATGTCTCACTTGAAACCTCACATAAGCCTTTAATGCTGTCTTGCAATCAAGGCCACATTTGCCTAAATTCATCATCTTTTCTACTTTCCTAGGTAGGTATTGTATATCTTTTCCTCTTCTTGACTTCAAAATATCTTTGATCATTTTCACTCTCAACAAATGCACCGCTGTCTGTTTTAGCTCTCCATGTAATGATCTAAGCCTAAGAACCTCTCCCTTTGTACACCTGATCCTATCTCCTTTGAACTACTCAAGGAGAATTATCTACCAATTTTTTCCTATATGATCAATTTTCCCCTTTCCTAATTTATTCCTATGGCAAACAAACAGAAAAAAATGTCTTTTCTGTCATCCTATAAAAAGAAAATTCATTTTTCTCCAGATTTTGCTACTGCTCATTTTTCTTATTTATGACGTCTCAGAAAAGTTGTTTTACTTGTTCTAAATATTTTTTTTAGTACTTTCATACACTCATGTCAGTTGGGATTTCTCACCTATCACTATACCAAAATCACTTTTGTTAATGTCCTTCAAACCCTTCATGTTGCTAAATACAATTTTTGAATCTCAATCTTCATCTTACTCAAATTTTCAACTGGATTTCATCAATAAATTTATTAATACTTTCTCCCTGACATACTTTCTTACTTGGATTCACACCACATGCTTGGGTTTACTTGCATTGTTTTCAGTTTCATTTGTTACTTTCCTTCTTATTACTAACATTGTAGTGTGTCCCAAGACTCAGTCCTTGAACCTTTTACTATCTATACTTATTTCCACAGAGTGGCTTTCAATACTCTCTATTAACTGATGATTCCTAAACTTGAACCTCCAGTCCAGGTATTAAGACTCCAAACTACCTATTCAGTATCTCCAATGTTATTAGTCATCTTAAACTCAACAGATTGAAAATCAAACTCCTTATTTCCATTCTTACATCACTGTCCAATCCCCAAACTTTGCTTCTTCTAAAGTCTTCCCCATCTCAAATAAAGAGCAATTCTGTTCTTCTGGATTAATTTGTAAGGAATTTGCAGCTTTACAGTTTTACTTTTAAATCAAGAAGGATGAATTTTTTAAAGATTATTCGTAGTTTTATCATTCCTTTTGTAATTGTGAAAGGTAATACTTGATATTTTAAAACATTTACATAAAATGATTATTATTTTTTTGCTTATAATTTAGAAGCACTTCTGTTGAGTAAATTAAGTGACTCAGATTTCTCAGAAAAAACTATTCAATACAGGCTGGGCGCGGTGGCTCACGCCTGTAATCCTAGCTCTCTGGGAGGGCGAGGTGGGCAGATCGTTTGAGCTCAGGAGTTCGAGATCAGCCTGAGCAAGAGTGAGACCCCGTCTCTACTCTAAATAGAAAGAAATTAATTGGCCAACTAATATATATAGAAAAAAATTAGCCGGGCATGGTGGCGCATGCCTGTAGTCCCAGCTACTTGGGAGGCTGAGGCATCAGGATTGCTTGAGCCCAGGAGTTTGAGGTTGCTGTGAGCTAGGCTGACGCCACAGCACTCACCCTAGCCTGGGGAATAAAGTGAGACTCTGTCTCAAAACAAACAAACAAACAAAAAACTATTCAATACATGGAGCCAATCTCTTATTGTTTCTTAAATACATCTTTATTTTTTAAAAATCAGAAAATTTAAGTCATCCTGTTGCTCTATGTACTAAGGAAGATGCTAAACATATTATTATCCTTAACTTTTTTCATGTAAGATCAATTAAAGTTCACTCAAAAACACTAAGGAATGTCTATTCAAATATTTCAAACTCAAACGAAAAGCCATAAAATAATTTTCTAGGTTATTTAGGAATTTTGAAAAACAGCTTAAAGCTACATCTCCTGGAATTGCTAAGACTAGCATAAACTAGTTTTGATAATAATAAATTCCATTACATCTTATGTTTAGATATATAACGAATTAAGATAAGATATTATTTATTAAGTTATTCACATACAAATCAGGGTTTGTAAGCTGGTTGAGAGGGAAGTAAGAGAAGATCCATTTGAATCACATTGGTTATTTTTTCAAAATATCTACACGATCACAAGAGACTACATCGAGCAATTAGGAGTAAACATGTCTATTGTGGAAAAGTTCTCAAGATAATTCTGAAAGGATGCCCATTAATTTTGAGAATAGAAATGTATTTTAGAGAAAGGCACAATTTCAGATGGCTTGAAATATGTCAGCAATATGAAAGGTGGAGTTTAAACTAGAATTGGATAGAATTGAATCAAAGGCAAAAAATAAGACTACCAGAAAGGCACAGATATGATATCAAAGATATTAAAGTTAAGAAGAAGAAACCAACAATTTCAAATGAAGAGTACAAAACTCAAGAGTTCTAGAATACGTATTTAGCAAACATGATGACTTAGGAGGTAAACCTGAAGATTTTTTTTTTATTTCAGGAAATTATGGGGGTACAAACATTTTGGTTACTATGGAAAAAACAAACAGAAACCCAAAGATGTTAAAAGGAGAAAGGAGTACTATAGTAATAGGATATTGGGCAGGGGGGAGGGGGGCAGGTGTATACATACATAATGAGTCAGATGTGCACCATCTGGGGGATGGCCATGCTGGAGACTCAGACTTGTGGGGGGAGGGGGGGAAATGGGCATTTATTGAAACCTTAAAATCTATATCCCCATAATATGCCGAAATAAAAAGAAAAAAGAATTAGAAACTAATATTTTTGAGGAATATGTATCTGACTTTATTAAGGACTTTATGCTCATTATCTAATTTAATTCTCAAAAGCCTATGAGGTATGCATTATTATTAACCCCTTTTCACAGTTTAGGAGACTGAAGCAGAAAGCTTATATAACTTGCTCAAAGTTATAAAGCCAGTGAGCAGTAAACTGCATTTCAAACTCAATGGTATATCACTACACACTTGCTAACACTGCCGAAACTAAAAACAACAACAAGAACAAAGCCCCAAACAGGTAACACTAATAGCCGGGTAGGATATGGAGCATTTGGAACTTTCATAGAATGCTGGAGGGAAAGCTAATAGTATAGTTATTTTAGGAAAACAGATTGGTATTTCTTAAATATTTAAATATACACCTATCACATATCTAGCAATCCCACTCCTAGGTATTTGAATGAGAGAAATGGTAACTTATGTTCACACACAAATCTGCATAGGAATGTTTATAGTAACATTATTCATGTTCTCTAAAAATTGGGAATAACCCAGGTGCCATTCACAGGTTGTATGAGTAAGCAAATTGTGATCCATCCATACAGTAGAATGCCACTCAACAATAAAAAAGAAAAAAAACAAACACTTATTGAGTCATACAACAGCACAAATAAATCTTAAATGCACTTTTCCAGACACAATAATCTATCTATTTCATTATTTGACACTCTGAAAGAGGTGAGACTATAGAGATGGAAAACAGAAGAAAGGTTGCCAGGGTCATAGGTGTGAGGCAGTGGTTTACTATAAAGGGGCTGTAGAAGGGCATTTTGGGTGTATTGGAACTGTTCTGTACAAAACTGGGGTTTTGGATATTCAATTTTATGTATTTGTCAAAAGTCCATGAAATTGTATATCATAAAGAATGAATTGTGCTGAATAAATTAAAAAAAAAAAGCCTGGCAGGAGTCACTATGGTTAAGATGTCATGTGATTAATGTTAATATCACCAGTAATAACATCTTGTGTCCCAAAGGATACTGAGGAGAGCACATTTCCCATCACCTCTGTGGCATTCTTTCCAATAATGTATTGCTTTAACTGTAAAATTAGAAAATATTAGACAAACCCAATTTGAGAGACAGACTACAAAATAGCTGACAAGTATCATTGCCAAAGACAAGAAAAGTATAAAGAACTGTCTGGAAGAGGCTAAAGGGATATGACAATGTAAAGTGGGATCCTGAATTGCATCCTGGAAAAGAGGAAGGATATAATGAAAAAAAGGTGAAATCCAAATAAATTCTGTAGTTTCATAGTATTGCTTCAAGGTTAATTTCTTATTTGATATTTGTTCTATGGTTATATGTGACAGTAATATAAGGGAAAGCTGGATAGAGGGTATATTATTTTTAAAAGTATTATGTAAGTCTAAGTTACCTCAAAACAAAAATTTAAAATGACATGTGCATCTAGTTTAGACAGTTTTGTAAGGACTTGCTTTGGTCATCCCTTGCATCACATAAAAATCTCCTCATGGATCAGAAATAGAAAAGAAAACAGGTTAAGAGGTATGAGGCCACATACCTACTGAACTCTGCGTATAGAAATAGGCCTATGTGGCTGAAACAGGGTCATGGGAAATAATAATGTTTCATATGAGATAAGGAAAGAATCCAGTCTTAGTGAAAAAAGGAACTAGGGAGAAGAGAGATAGAGGGACTGATTATAGGCTGGATTATTGAACAGGCACTACAGATCTTTTCCCCTTAGCTTTCTTTACTACAGGTTATACAGTTAAAAAATACTTGATTTCTCAGCTTCCTTGAGAGCTAGATTGTGATATTTTTCTTTTTTTCATTTATTTATTTATATTTTATTTCAAAGTATTATAGGCATACAAATGTTTTCGGCTATATGGATTCCTTTTTATAATGCTCAAGTCAGGGTTAAAAGTGTGTCCATCACCCAAATAATGTTCATTGTACCTGCTAGGTAGGCTTTTGCCCATCCACTCCATCCCCCTCCCTCTGCTTGATTTCCTTTGAGATTTACTTCCCTCTATGCACATGTGTGCTCATCAGTTAGTTCCAATTTAATAGTGAGTATACAAGGTGGTGTTTTTTTTCATTCTTTAGATACTTTGCTTAGGATAATGGTCTCCAGTTCCATTTAAATTGTTGCAAAAGGCCTTAATTCATCCATTTTTGCAAAAGGCATTAAGTCATCCTTTTTCGTGGCTGAGTAGTATTCCATCACATACACATACCACATTTTGTTAATACACTCATGAATTGATGGGCATTTGGGTTGATTCCACATCTTTATGATTGTGAATCGTGCTACTCTAAACATTTGTATACAGGTGTCTTTTAGAAAATGACTTCTTTTCCCCTGGGTAAATATCCAGTAGTGGGATTGCTGGGTGAAATGGGAATACCTTTCTAGACATTGAGATGACAGTGTTAGTTTTGGGTGAGGGCTTCTCAGTGCAAATATAATCTTGTTAGAAGAAAATTCTTGGTACATTCTTGTTATTTCTGCCTGAGTCACATGATTTATAGAGATACAGCTATCATATTGAGACCATAAGAATAACGTCCCACATTATGGATGAAAGCATGAAGACAGATAGGAGCAGCTTTCTTGATGTCATCCTTGAGCTGTTATAGCAGTCATGACTTAGAAATATTGTTATGTAAGGAAAAAACAAACAATATATGGAATAAAACCCATTCCATCTCCTTTGTGTAAGCTACTGTTTTTTGTTTGTTTGTTTATACTGACAGCAAAATGCAATTTTAACTAGGTTAGACAAAAGCAAAAAATCATGCTACTCAAGATGAATATGATAACATAATTCTAAAGCATATAAATAAATCTTAATAAAAGTATAAATAAAGCCCAATAATCAAAAGATTAATTAACTGTAGAAAAGATTAAAATAATGACAACCTGAAAAGGTCTTCAGAATAACTCTGTTTAGAATTGAAAATAGTAATTGAAAGATAACATCCATAATATAGAACAAGAATCCATGAAATAAAAGGTATAAAACTAAGATAAAAACCAATGGGTATAAAGAAAAAAGAATTTGAAATCATGGTGAAAACTTATGATATAAAGCTTTGGGTGGAGTAGAGAAGAACTTAATCCTAATTTCATAAAAGATACCTAATAGAAATCTGTAGAAAACATCATTAAAAAGTATATCATATATATATAAACTTTGAAGACAGGGATGTATGCATTTAGCTCAGTTTGGACATTTCATAGATCTTGACCAATTTAGCAAATTTATATGGAAGAATTTTGACCAACAATAATCAAAACAATTTTGGAAAATAATAAGAAATTTCAGGGGCATCACTTATAAAATACCAATATTTGTTTTAAAGCTATAATTACTAAAGCATTATAGTATTATTGTAGGGAGAGGCACAAGAAAGAATAGGTCAATACATACATGAAAACTTGGCAAATTAAAGAAATGCCAAAACAAATTTGTTGCTAAATAATAAGCACTTCAATAAATGTTGTTGGATAATTGGCTGTCCAGATGGAAAATAAAAATTAGATTCTTGTCTTACAAATACACAAAATAATTCAGCTGTCATTAAAGAACAAAATATAAAAACCAGGATTTTTAACCTGAATTTTGGAAGAGATTATGCCTAATATAAGCCTAATATAAGCATAGAGTAATGTAGTATTTCTTCAATGAGTCACCAAAAACAAAATTATAAATGTATCCATTTTATGGATTTTATTGGTTGATCAGAGGTAAAATAAAAATCTAACTTGGGTTAAAAAAATGATAGATCAAATCCTGGTCAGATATAAGATTACATTCACAAAAATGAGTGGCTAGCTGTTTAATAAATTCAAATACTTGAACAGTTCTTATTTGGTTTACTAGAAAAAACCCACTGTGCAAATGAATGCCAAGCTAGGGTATAAAGACACAAACAAATCATGTGTCCCTGGTCATATACCATCTCTCACTTTTTATGGACTACTTCAGCTACACTGAGAAGGTAACACTACTGTTTTAGGTTAGGTAAGTAAGATGTTAACTGCAAAAAAAAAAAAAAAAAGAGTAATAATAAGAACAGAGAACTAAGTAATTAATGCCATGGTATTGACAATTTTGGAACCATTTATTTGTAATCATTATGCTAGTGTATAATGGTTTTATCTACATTTTAAAGTGTTTGAAGCCTTTAAAAGGATTACAGTCATCTGCTGCATTTCACTTAGTGATGGACTGCATAAATGACAGTGGTCTCAAGAGATTATAATGGACCTAAAAGATTCCTATGGCCTAGTGACACCATAGCCATTCTAATGTCATAGTACAATGCATTATCTTTTCATTTTTTTAGATATGTTTAGATATACAAATACTTACCATTGTATTATAATCACCTATAGTATTCAGTACAGTATCATGCAATACAGGTTTATAGCCCAGCAACAATAGGCCATATCTTATAGCCTAGATGGGTAGTAGGCTACAACATCTAGGTTTGTGTAAGCACACTCTGATGTTTGCAGCCTAAGGATGCATTTCTCAGAAAGTATCTCTGTCATTGAGCAATGCATGACTATATATATATATTAGGCATGTAAGAAGTATAATTGTTTACAATCAATGCTCAAATATTTGGAGTTATCTAATTAACTTGATTTATAAGTTTGTAATTTATTAATCATGTCATACCATGTGAATATTTTGAGAAATAAGTTTTGAAAATTAATAGGCATTAAATAAGCTACAAATAAATATGAAAGGATTTGTCAAAAAGAGAAGAAAGATTGATATAACTGACCACACTACAATGAAAACTTCTATATATATACCATAAATGTAACAAAATTCATCTTGTAAAAGATTAACATAAAAATAAGTAAAAGGAAAATAGGAGAATCACCAAAAAACCTGATGATAACAAAAGAATATAGTAAGTTTGTTGAATACAAATTAATATATATAAATTAGTGGCTTTTCTAAATACCAGTAAGAAGCAATTCAAAAGTATAATGGAGTAAATGGTCTCACATTAGAAAAAGAGAATAATGAAAAGTGAAAATAAACTTAAGAAAAGTGCAAAATTTTAAAAAGGTTAAAATGATATTGAGAAGAAAAAGTAATTTATGAAACAGCATACTTTATTTTTACATGATATGTTATAATAATGTTAATTATATCTAAATTAATGTATACACTTAAATATTAATATATTCAAATAAAATATAAAGATTTTCTTGGACATAGCCTAATTTTTTCTTAAGTTCAAAATTGCAAATACAGTTGGAAAAACTAATACAGTGCAGTGAGAGAGGACCAACTATACGAGAAATTGAAAAATATTACATTATAGCATATATAGACAACAAATAAATAAAATGAAATTGGGAATCCAGATACTGAACCTAATTGTTTAGTTCATAATGGAAATGAAATTCCACATTGGTTGGAAAAGAAGTATGATTCAGTGAATAGAACTGGGATAACTGGCTAGCCATATGGAAAAAACTCTTGTATTACAACCTCATTTCTTACAAGGAGATAAATTTCAGATGACTCACAATTATTATAAAAAATTGAAGCCATAAAAATAAATAATAGAAAGCATATGATACTTTTTATGGTCTTGAAATGGGATAGCCTCTGTAAACACAAAAGTAAACTGAACAGTAATAAAAAAAGAAGTGAGAGATCTGATGTGCAAAAATTAAAATTGAGAGTACATAGAAAAAGTCTAAAATGTCAAAAGAAAATATATTAGATATTTTATTCACTTAATAAGTTCTCATAAATCAATAAACTGATAAAATTATGTATAAAGAACTATTCAACAACAAACCATACATTGATTTTTAAATATGTAAAAATATGCCAAATTCAATCATAATAAGAAAAATGCAAATTAATACACTGTTTTACCCACACTGTATTGAGAAGAATTTTTAGAATGTCTCATTCTCATACACTGTGTAGAGAATTTAAATTGAAACAATTTCTTAAGAGAGCAAATTGGCAAAATATATCAACATAAAAATACATATACCCTTCAAGTCAGCAATTATACTCTATACTCTAGGAATTTATCTAAAAGTTATACTTTTACATATGAATTGCACATATATATGGATATGTATATATGCCAGTGTATTTATTACAGCATCATTTGTCTTACCAAAATAATAGAAATGACCTGGATATATGGTACATTCATACAGTGAAGTGTCACATAGTCAAGTAAAACTATTTTCTATGAAACTGAATGATATTTGAGACATATTGTTAAGTGAAGAAAGCAGATTTGAACAGCATCAGTCTTTAATATCTGTTGTAGGTACGAGAGATTTCAATAGTGAATGGAACGGAGTTTCTGCCCTCACTTAGCTTATTTTCTAATAGTGCAAGACAGGGAACAAAAATGTAAACAAGTCAATTAACTTTAAAAGATAATCTCAAATACTGAGAATTACTATAGAGAAGACAAAACAGGGTAATGCAAAGTGACTACCAATGTTTTTGGTCAGTGGGGTGGTGGTGGTTGGGAGGGATGTTTTTTCTAAGGTTTTGGGACAAGGTTTGGTTAAGTACCGCAGGATGCCTGTTAGACATAGATTCATAGAAATGTGTATAGAAATATGCTATTTTGCATTTGTTGAAAAGATTCTGTATCTCTAACCATACCGATACATTTACATTTTCATAAATTATCTCTGAAATAATAAGTAATCAACTACCAACTGTGCTTGCCTCTGGGAAAATGAAGTTCTAGGATGTGAGAAACAGATTTTTGCTTATATTCCCATTTGTATCATTTGTACTTTTTGGAAACCACATTGTGTATATTATCTACTGAAATAACTATATAAATAAATACATACAGAGAAGTCTTTTATGTTCTTGTGTTTCCTCGGTTCTTACATGCTGGCAGTGATGGAGCATAATTTTAAGATGGCAATAATTTTAACAAGGTAAATAAAAGAAATAACTTTACTCACATGATTGTTCAGAATATAAGGGAAAATGTCTTTTGGAAAACCCACAGATGCAATTTCACATAAAATATTTCTTCATACTGAAACATTATCTTGGGAGGATTCTTGTTTGGAAATGGGAATGTATGTTGGATAACTAAAACACTGAAATCATATCTAATTTTGGGCCTCACTGGATACATTATCTTTGTGCATTTTTACTGTAATGAGTTTAATGAGATTGACAAGTGATCACTAACAAGAACATAAGAGGAGTTATGCTCCCTTCATGTCTGAGTGTGACAATGCAGTGTTCAGAGAAGTCTTCTTGAAACTTTAGAAGATCTCTTGTTAGAAGGTTGATAGAACCAATAAAAAAGAGTGATTTTGTTTCTTTTCAAACTATTTTATGCTTTAAGACATTTCATCCATAATCTTTAAATGCAGAAAATCATGTTATTGTTTATTATAACTCTGATGACGCCACCATTAATGCCTCAATGTATAATGCTTAATTTATTTTCTACATAATTTCAAAATATAAATATATTAACTTAATTCTTCAAAGAGCTTAATGTTTACATTGCTTGTCTCTTTTCAACGAAAGTTTCATGCTTTTCTGAGTCTCAGTTATAAAGATTTTCTGAGAAGCATATGTTAAAAATTCGTAGGATTTAAAAAAATATATAACTACTTTTTGAGGGGAAGCATAAAACGAGACACATTCATTTCTTATGCTATTTTTCTTGGATGAAACTTTAGCAAACTGGTGAGATATCTATTAGAGAATTTACTGGCACATAAATGATTTGCCATAGAAATCTTCCTGAAATCTTCCTTTTCAAATGCACCATGAAATACTCAGTTTCAATTTCAGATATTGCACTACTAAAATATTCTCCTAGGATAACTCTTATTTAGAAGTTGTAAGTCAAGTGAAACTTTAAAATGAGTCTGATCACAAGGCTAAATATATTTTATTAAAATATTCTGATGTAACTAGCAATCACTAGCAAGAGTTTATAAATTAAGGCTATGCAAGTGCAAACTTATTTTATATTCTGTGCTATAAGGTATGACACTTATCTCTCTTTAATTGTTATGTTTATTTGTTTCATTTGAGAGTCTTGAATTAATTTTAATTTATTTGGAAATTTATCTTACAGTATTACACATAAATAGAAATCCATACCATTTGAAAATGACACTGTCTCCATCTCTTTCTGTCCTTCTACCTCTCTGTCTCTGCTTCTGTCTCTGTCCTTTCTCTCTCTCTTTATATATATAATCAACATATATATATTTATAGTTTCCCACTTGTCAAAAACAAAATACACAGGATTTTAATGTGGAAGGTGAGTCAATTATGTCCTAGTTTATTCCTCTTCTTTTTTTTATTTCAGCATATTACGGGGGTACAAACGTTTAGATTACATATCTTGTCTTTGCCCCACCCGAGTCAGAGCTTCAAGTGTGTGTATCCCCCAGACAGCGAGACAGTGCACATTGCACCTATTAGGTGTGAATGTACCCATCCCTTCCCCCCCACCTGCCAACACCTATGAATGTTATTACTATATGTGAACTTAAGTGCTAATCAGTTAATACCAATTTGATGGTGAGTACCTATGGTGCTTGTTTTTCCATTCTTTTGATACTTCACTTAGTACAATGGGTTCCAGCTCTATCCAGAATAATACAAGAGATACTAGATCACCATTGTTTTTTTTGTGGTGGAGTAGAACTCTATGGTATACATATACAATATTTTATTAATCCACTCATGTATTGACGGGTACTTGGGTTGTTTCCACATCTTTGCAATTGTGAATTGTGCTGCCATAAACATTCTAGTGCAGATTTTTTTTAATAGAATATCTTTTGTTCTTTTGGGTAGAATACCCAGTAATAGGATTACTGGATCAAATGGTAGTTCTACTTGTAGCTCTTAGAGGTATCTCCATATTACTTTCCACAGAGGTTGTACTAGTTTGCAGTCCCACCAGCAGTGTATGAGTTTTCCTAGCTCTCTGCATCCACACAAACATTTATTGTGTTGGGACTTTTTGGTAAAGGCCATTCTTACTAGAGATAAATGATATCTCATTGTGGTCTTGATTTCCATTTCTCTGATGATTAGAGATGTTGAGCATTTTTCATATTATTCTTATTATCACAAAACAAAAGCAACAAACCAAAAACATACACCATTTTAGATCTTATAATCCTTTCACTTCCTAACTCTATCTCTGTACTTCTCTTCAGAGTCAATCTTCTAATACATTATATTCTCAAATTTTCTTCACTTTCTTACCTTCTGTTTTTTACTATTTGCTATTGTTTACTTCTGTAATCTCCTATTGTCTTTAAACTTTATTACTCCTCCTTTAGCAAACTTCTTTTGCAAAAATCTCCAATGGCCTCCTTTTGCTTAACACAATAAGCACCTTTAGTTGTTGACTGAGTTCATCTCTAATAAAGTATGTAACATTTCACTCATTTTTAAAACAGTCTCTTTAGTTGGCTTCTGGACACCATATCTTCTTGTCTTTACATAATGATTGTATTTAACAGAAAAAGACTGAAATAATGACTAACCCAAAAAGTATATTTCGTTCTCATATAAAATAGTTCTAGAGTTAGGAAGTCCAATGTGGTCTGGCAGCTCAGGGTATCAGTGAGGATCCAGGACCCTACTTTTCTGTGGTATCCCTTAGGGTACCCTTGGTCTAATGTGGCTGCTGGAGCTCCAGCTATTATGTCTACATTGAAGGCCAGAAGGAGTCAGATGGGAAGAAAAAAAGTGACCTTCTTTCCAACATAGTCACTTCTTTAAGGTGACTTCTTATTACTTTGCTCTCTACTCTTGGAGAGAACACAGTCGTCGTCATATCTAATAAAAAAGAAGGCTGGGAAATTAAACATTTTAGTGGTATATCACCATGTGGAAAAAATCTGAGTTAAAGAATAAGAAGAGGGATATTGGTCACAACTAGCCATCCTCGCTCCTATTTATGTCTTCTTTCTCTTGTCTCTACCACCTTCCCATTTATACTAACGTCTTATCACCAATATTTAAATATATTGAATCTTCCTTCTATCTTAAAACAAATAACTATAGCCAGATTGCCAGATTTCAAATCCCAGGTCTACCACTTATTAGCTTGGGGACCGCAGAGTAACTTAATTTCTCTATTCCCCAGTTTTCTTCCCTCTATAATGGTAATGATAGTAGGTACTACCTCCCAGACTTGCTGAGAGAGATAAGTTAATATTGTAATAATACATTTAGAACATTACTCTGGCACATATTATGCACTGTATTTTTGATACTAATGCTACTGATAGTGTTGGAATCCACAATGAAGACTACTCAGAATGTGAATGTGAACTCTGGGTCCTCTTACAGTGAGCACGCTACCAGGAGGATTATATGATGCTGTGTTCATCATCACTTCAGGCAACAGAGACAACTTCACCAGCTCTTAGGCCTAAAGTTAACTCTCCTCCAAGCAAATTTTCAGACTAAATTCATACATTTTTCCCCCACCTGTGTTTTCAGCAATCATCAAAAACATGTAAGCCCTGCATCGTGGATTATCCAAAACAATGTCACCTTAATTCTTTATTATACCTGATGTAGCCCTCTCCCCTATTCTGTTGCCCCAGTGAAGAACTCGTTTCACTGTGCCCACTAGAATCACAGCTTCATAACTAACAAACCCTCTTCAACTTGCAAACTTTTCTAGGAGTGTTTTTTAATGTCTTCACCTTAAGTGAAGTTCCCTCTGTCATGTGAAAATTTATCTGTCATAATATTTTCAAGTGCTTATTTTAATTTTTTTAAATCTTTTTCTCTCTCTCTCTCTCTTTTTTATTTCAGCATATTATGGGGGTACGAATATTTAGGCTGTATGTGTTGCTTTTCCACCCTCTTCCCCCCGGAGTCAGAGCTTCAGGCGTGTCCATTCCCCAGGTGGTGCGCATTGCACTCATTATGTATGTGTACACCCATCTCCTCCTCCCCCTCCCACCTGCCCGATGCCCGATAAATGTTATTCCTATGTGTTCACTTAGGTGCTGATCAGTTAATACTATTTAATCCAGCAATCCCATTACTGAGCATCTACACAAAAGAATAAAAGACACTCTATAAAAAAGACATCTGTACTCGAATGTTTATAGCAGCACAATCCACAATTGCAAAGATGTGGAAACAACCGAAGTGCCCATCAATACATAGAGTGGATTAATAAAATGTGGTATATGTATACCATGGAGTACTATTCAGCTACAGGAACCAATGGCGATATAGCACTTCTTTTATTTTCCTGGATAGAGCTGGAACCCATTCTACTAAGTGAAGTATCCAAATAATGGAAAAATAAGCACCATATGTACTCATCAGAATATTGGTAAATTTTTAAGATCTTAAAGACATAAAGTGAGAAAGATGTTATTCTTATCCCTCATCACTACATCCAGATCATTATCATTTAGTCTTTTGTAAAACTAAAAACAAAAACCTGATTAAAACTTTTATTTATATACACCTAATCCCTAGTTGTTCTTGTCATTTGATGGCTTCAAGATAATTTTCTCTAATCTTTCAAAGATTTTGACATATTTCACAGACTCTCTTTAAGAACAGAAGTGTTGCCATTTTCTTGGATCACTTCAACACTCAAGTGGTTTATTTAAATACGCATGTAGTTCTTGACTTTTTATCTCCAGAGCTTTGAAATCAGGAAATGCGATGCCCTCAGCTTTGTTCTTCTTGCTCAAGATGCTTTTGTTATTTAGGGTCTTTTATAGTTCTAGATGAATTTAAAACTGCTTTTTCTTTTACTGTAAAGAGTGTATGGGTTTTTCATAGGGATTGCATTGAATCTGCAGATTACTTTGGATAGTATGGGCCTTTTAACAATTCTAATTCTTCCAATCCATAAACACAAGGTGCCTTTTCATTTATTTGTTTTTTTCTTTAATTTCCTTCATCAATGTTTTATAATTTTCAGTATACTAGTTTTATAGCTCTTTAATTAAGCTTATTCATAAGTATTTTATTATTTTTATGGCTATTATAAATAGGATTGTTTTCTTAATTTCCCTTTTGAAGGGAAATTGTTTTCTTAATTTCCCTTTTAGTTCATTTCCTGTGTATAGAGATACCATTGATTTTTATTAACTTTGTATACTGAAACTTTACTAAATTTGTTTATTAATTCTAATGTAACTAATACAACCCCTTCTCCTAAAGTATTGCCCCACTGCAGAAATCCTTTCACTGTGTCCATTAGAATCATAGCTTCATAACTAGAAAACCTACCTCAATTTGTGGATTTTTGTTGTTGAGTCTTTAGAATTTTCTATATATGTGTAGGTGTCATCTACAAACAGAGATAATTTTACCTTTTCTTTTCTAATTTGGGTATTTTAATTTCTTTTTCTTATTTAATTGCTTTGGCAAGAATCTAGCTTACTCTGTTGAATAGAAGTGCTAACAGTAAGCATCATGACCTTTTACCAGATCTCAAAGGAAAATCTTTCGTTTTTTCCGCATTGATTATGATGTTAGCTGTGGCTTTTCATTTATGGTCTTTATTGTGTTGCAGTAAGTTTCATCTCTACTTGTTTAATTGAAAGTTTTTATTATGAATGTATGTTGAATTTTGTCAAATGCATTTTCTACATCTATTGATATGATCATGTAGTTTTCATCTTTCTTTCTGATAATGTGATGTGTCACATTGACTGATGTGCATGTATTGAATCACTCCTACATCACAGGGATAAATTCCACTTGGCCATGGTCATTTCTTAAAGGTGCTCTTGAAGTTGGTTTACTAGTTCTTTGTTGAGAATTTTTGCAACTATGTTTATTAGGGCTATTAGACTACAGTTTTACTTTTTTTTGTGTGTGTGTGTGTCTTTATATGGATTTATGGATTTAGTATGAGAGTCATGCTGGCCTCAAAATGGGTTTGGAAGTATTCCCCCTTCTGTTTTTTCTTTTTCTTTCTTTCTTTCTTTCTTTCTTTCTTTCTTTCTTTCTTTCTTTCTTTCATTTAAGAAGAATTGATATTAATTCTTCTTTGAATGTTTGGTAAAACTCACCTGTGAAGCCATCTGGTGTTAGGTTTCTATTTGTTGGAATGCATTTTGATTACCGATTCAATATACTTATTTATTATTTTTTTTTCATGTTTTCTATTTCTTCATGATTTAGTCTTGGTAGGTTGTGTACTTCTCATAATTTATCCATTTCTTCTGGGTTATCCAATTGATTGGTGTATAACTCTTCAAGATAGATTCTTATGATCCTTTTTATTTTTGAGGCATCTAGTGTAATGTCTCCTCTTTTATTTCCAGTTTATATATTTCAGTCTTCTCTACTTTTTCTTAATCTAGATAAGGGTTTGTTAATTTTGTCTTATATTTTCAAAAAATTAACTCTTATTTTGTTGATTTTTTATTGTTTTTATATTTTCTATTTATTTCTTCTCTAATCTTTAGTATTTTCCTCCATTAGCTTTTTTTTTTTTTTTCATGTCACAGCCTTTCGAGATGATGTGCGACATGGTGAGAATGTTAATGAAAATACACTATTGTATTTTACTTCTGTAATTAAGAATCAAAATTGCTTATCAGTAACATCTTTATGTTAGTGACAGAAACTATTTACCTAGAAATAGATTATCTAGGCCAATCTAAGACAAAAATCTCAGTGAAATCAGTCCAGTATATATGTACAAGATAAGTAACTTGGCTTTAAATTGTTTATGCTAATGGAGAACTACAAAAATGTATCTTTTAAAAAATAAGATGTTATACTTATTTATAATATCTATGTCCAGAGAGATTATTGGCTTTTCTAATCAAAGCAATTTTGAAAATGTTAATTTGATTGTTAAACCGGAATAGGATATAGATTAAGAATTGTTATTTATGACTCCATTTGTTATTTTATCACATAGACATTATATTTTCAAATGACTTTTGCTTACATTATAAAAAAGTTTGAATTAATTAATTTTCTCCTTTCCTGTTAATTAAAACACCAAAAATGGACTTTGCAAAAGAAGGCCCAGAAATAGAAAGCCAGAAACTTGATGTTAGAGTTAGTCTATAAAGCAATATCATTGAAAAATGTCAGTTTTTTTTTAAATATCTAAAAGAATTGGTGAAGTCCCATGAGTAAATCTAGGGACTTTCAAACTGGGATCTCATCACAGGAAACAATAATTTCATCATTCTAATAATGTGTGGTTTCCTTGATTAAACTTTAGCTGATTCCAATGTTTTATCTCTTCACATTAACCTCATTTTGTGAGGAAATAATTGTTATAATGCAAAAAATAATTTAAAAAATAGAAACAGAATTTTCTGTGTACAAAATTCAAATTCATCAGAGTTCAGAAATGAAGCATAAACTCTGCCTAGGCAGGTCAGAGATTGTACTATAGTTAGAACTATACCAAGAGAATTAATATGGTTCCTGAATAAATATGATAATTCATAAAATATTATTTTTTATTGTCTATGACCCTCTAATTTTGGGTTAGAGTCTTTTTCTATAACATATCTCAGGAACTGTACTTTCTCTATTGTAACATTTGTCAAATTTTATTATAATTTTAAGTTTATTACAACTTTTTTACTATATGCTAAGTTCCATACAGGGACAGACTGTATTCATCTTGCTCAACATTGTATTTCCAGTAAATGAGCACAGATTTTGGCTAAGTTCACTTTTTTTACATAAAGAGCTAAATGAACAAAGCAATGAAAGGAGAAGTATCCTAAGAGAATAATGGAAAATGTTAAATGAAAAGTGAATATTTTTAAGGAATATTTTTAAAAATCCTTTTCTTTTATAATCAAATCCTTTTCTCACTATAAACATGAGTAAATATAGAAATTAATTGGGAAACTCAGGGTGAATACATATGACAGAAGGAAGAGTTGGTACCATGTTGATTTAAATAAAATCAGCAATAGATTTTGGAATGATTATAGACTTGAGAACAGATGTATATATTTGAACTCTGGGTTTCCCATATTATTCATATTTAATTGATGTGGTTAAATCATCATGATTTTTGTGAATATTCATTAAATATTGTTAATATTTTTGAAATAAAATAGTAAAGATGAAATTTATTTATTACCTTGAGACAGAATTATAATATAGCAACAAGATTTACAATGCCAACATTTTATTAAATTACAGATATTCTAAAGTTGACATAAGTTGAACTTTAAAAGCCAAATATAACAAAGCAATTAGAGATGAAGGGGGCCAAGATGGCAGACCAGAAGCAGCCTGCATATATTGCTCTCTGGGAGAGGATCAAAAACTACAAGTAGATGTTTATTTACAGATGGACCCTCTTGGAGACAGCATTGTAGATAATCAGAGAACCCATAGGAGGCATTCAGTGTGAAGGAGACAGGGACAGGGAGTTCTAATCACCAAGACTGGAAGTTACATGGGGGAGACCCTACACATGGAGAAGCAATAAAGAAGTGAGGCCCAAGGCCCCATGCTTCCACGCAGACATTGCAACAGAATCTGTGAGGGGGCCCCACCTACACCGCACAGGCTCCATGCTGATAGGGGAACTGCTTGAAGACTGTATAGTGAAGTTGCATCAGAGAGCAAGCTCAGCAGAGTTCTGCTGGTCTTTGTTCCCAGGTTGTAACAGCTGACATCACTCTGAGCTCTCAGGTTCAGAGCCTCTGGTCTATATAGGGATTGGCTTCACTGCAGCTATCCCCAAATTGCCCCCTTTTGAGCCAAGGAAAGAGCAGCAATGCCCCACTGCTCTTGTGCACCAGCTGGCAAACCATATTCTCCCCAACCCCCACATGCCACACCCCCACAGACCTGCATACCACACAGTAAGCCACATGCCTTGGTTCTGTGTACCAGCCACCAACCAGCACAATAAATTCCCCAGCTCTGCTCACTAGCTGGTGGGCCATACCCCCACAGAGCCAAATGATGCCATGCTTGTGGTCTAGCTATCTACCATGGACCCACTAGCCACAAGCTACCCCCAGCCACATACTGCCATTACACGTAGGCCTGGATGGAGTGATTGCTCACACCCCTGACACCTGCAGCCACTGCCTAGGTAGCCTTGCCAAACAGCCAGTCCTACCACACAGAAAAGGCCTAGGCAGAGCAATCTTCCACAATGCCTACCTCAGTGTAGAAGGAATCACCCAGTCCCTTGCCCAAGCTTCCAACAGTGGCCTAGGACCAACCCACCACTCCACAGGAAGATCCTCCAGCACTGGCCCAGATCCTATGAACTGCCTAGGTATTGGCCAAGGTTTCCTGATGCACCCAGACATCCACCCAGATTCTCAGATCCATGTAGGTACTGGCCAAGGTCATGCCATCTGCCTCTGTGGAGAGGGACTTGTGCAGCCCCTTACCTGAGCTTCTAATGGGAGCCTGAGGACCAATACACCAATCCAAATGAATATTCCCCAGAATCAGCTTGGACAATGACAAACACAGGGGATCAAGATGATGCAGGACAGCATTGTTATAGGCTCTCAGTGCATCCACTTTCTTTCCTGCCAGGTCAGTTCTACACAGTAGGACACAAAAGCATTATCTAGGGATCTCTCCTCCTTCTTACAAAGTAGGAGAGTTCCCAACAAAGGAGAACAGCCGTGCTGCAAACCTATCATCCCTGAGATGAAAAGATGCTTCAAATGAGAAGAAACCAGCAAAAAAATGGGTAACATAAAAACAAACTAATTTGTCTCCCCAAAGGATCACATTAGATCCACAGCAATGAACTCCAAACCAAAGGAAATTTTTGAAATGTCAGAAATCAAATTCAAAATATGGATAGCAAAAAAGATGAATGAAATTGAAGAGATTATTGAGAACCAACACAAAGAAGCCAAAAAAAAAAAAAAAAAAACAAAACCAAAACACGAAATAAATGTTTCAGGACAGGAATGAAAAAATTAAAAACTCACCAAAGAGATAAACAACATAAGAAAAGACATAACAGAACTTAAAAGAAATGAAAGAGTAATTTAGGGAATTATGAAATACAGCAGAAAGCTTCAACAACAGCCTAGACCTAGCAGAAGAAAGAATCTCAGAGTTTAAAAACAAGGCTTTTGAACTAACTCAGTCAGTCAAAGATGCAGAAAAAAGAATAAAGAAGAATGAACAACCACTCAGAGAAATATGGGACTAGGAGAAACAAGCCAATATATAAATTATATTTATCCTAGAAGGAGAACAAGAAAAAGCAAAAAGCATGACAAATTTATCTAAGGGAATTACTGAAGAGAACTTCCCTGGTATCACCAGAGATTCAGATAGTCAGATGCAAGATGATCATTGAACACAGGGAAGATACATAAGAATCAGGACATGACAAAAACACAAAGTCATCAACCTAGTCAAAGTCAAAATGAGGGGGAAAATTCTATAAGCAGCATGGTGAAAGCAACAACCAACTTACAAAGGAAAACACATCAGGCTAACAGCACATTTCTCAGCAGAGACCTTACAAGGCAGAAGGGATTGGGGCCCATTTTTAATCTTCTTAAAAAGAACTACTGACAGGCAAGAATTTTGCATCCTACAAAAACAAGTTGCATAAATGATAGAGATACAAAGACTTTTCCAGACAACTAAACACTTAGGGAATTTGTCACTACTGGTCCTACCCTACAGGAAATGCTCAAAAGTGCATTATACATTGCAACAGCACGATAGATACCCACTAGTATAAAAACACTCAAAACTTATAGGTCACAGCTCTTATAAAACAATAGTACAAAAGGGCAAGCAAAACAATAAGGTATTATTCAACATGATGAACAGAATAGTACCCTGCATATCAATACTAACATTCAATGTGAACGGTCTGAGTGCCCCACTCAAAATAGTTAGACTGGGTGAATGAATGAAAAAACACAACCCAAATATTTGCTGTCTCCAAGATATACATCTAAACCAAAAGGACTCACACAGACTCAAGGTTAAGGGCTGGAAAAATTTCCATGCAAATGGAAACCAAAAGTAAGCAGGTATAGCCATTCTCATATTAGATAAAATAGATTTTAAAATAACAATAGTAAAAAATAATGAAGATGGTCTTCATATAATGGTAAAGGGAGCAATTCAACAAGGAGACATAATAGTCTTAAATATATATACAGCTAGCACAGGAGCTCCCACTTTCATTAGCAAATTCTTCTATTTCTAAAAAAAAAAAAAAAAAAAAATTAGCAGGAGCATCTTAATTGCCAGAGATTTCAACACTCTGATGACAGAACTGGACAGATCATTAAAACAGAAAACAAAGAAACACTGGATATAAATAGGATTCTAGAAATTATACAAAGTCATGGATTTTAAACAACCTACTGTTGAGTGATCATGGGTCAATGATAAAATTAAGATGGAAATAAAAAAATTCCTTAAAATGAATTAAAAAGGGGATGTAAGCTTTCAAAATTTATGGGATACAGCAAAAGCAGTCTTAAGTGGAAAATTCAGAGCCTTAAATGCCTACATCACATCAAAAAGACAGAACGATCACAAGTTAGCAACATAATTCCACATCTCAAGGAACTATACAGAAAGAACAAACCATACCCAAATGTAGCCTAAGAAAAGATATAAGAAAGCACAAAGCAGAATTCAATGAAATGGAAACCAATAAAGCAATACAAAGGATTAAAAAAAAATGAGAAAGCGGACATTACAACTGATATTACAGAAATACAAAATATCTTCCATGAACACTACAAAAATCTTTACACAAACAACTAGAAAACCTAGAGAAAATGGACAAATGCCTGGAAACATACAACCTCCCAAGCCTGAATCAGGAAGAAATAGAACTCTTGAATGGACCAATAATAAGAAGTGAAATTGAAGAAACAAAGACTCCCCTCCTCCAACAAAAAAGCCCTGGACCAGGTGGATTGACAAATGAATTCTACCATACCTATATACAAGAACTAGAGACTATTATCCTAAGTGAAGTATCTCATGAATGGGAAACCAAACATCATATGTTCTCATTAGTAAGTAGGAGCTAAATAATGTGTACATATGTGCACAAAGAGATATAAAGAACATGAGAAACCAAGAAAGAGAGAGGGTGGGAAAAGTGGTGTGGGATAAAAACTTACTTATTGGGTAAAATAAAAGCTATTCTGCTGACAGATACATCAAAAGCCCTAACTTAAGCATTATATTATACAAGGTATTCACGTAACAAAAATACCGTACTCCCTTAATTAATATTTTGAAATTAAAAAAGCAATTAGAAAATTAATGATCAGAGCAATAATAGGTTATTATAATTCAATAGATTTGGTCCATTAATTGATAATATTTTCTGATAAAATGCTAGCTACTCGTAAAATAAAAAATAATAAAATTATATAAGAAACTTGACTTTAGATGAAATGTTAGTGAGTATAGCATTTTGATTCAGATTTTATCATCTAAAACTCATAAAACACAACAGAAAACCAACAAATGTAACAGAGAGAAAAATGTGGTCTTCAGTAAAACAAACAAATATCTATATCCTCAGATCCTCAACTATGAAGAACATGTGCCAAGTACACTGTTATCATCTGACTACAAGTACAGGAGAGAACCTAAGCAAGACCAGCACACAAACTCCCAGCTGGGCAAAGGCAACTGAAAGATCTGTAAAATACAGAAAATAATTTTGATTTAAACCCCTATTATTTGAAGTAGATTGTTATAGAATGAAAAAATAGCTGGAAAATATTGGTACTTAGAAGTAGCTCCTCTAACAAAAAACTAAACACGTAATGCATTGCCTTTGAGATTTGGTAGTGGGCAGAAGCCAAAGGATCCCAAGGTGATTGTTAGTAAAGGTTGGAAGGACAGAGAAACAATTGTTATTGGAGGCTGGAAAAAGACAACCTGTGATATGATGTGTCTCAAAGTTTGGCATCAGGACCTGAGGTAACATGAAAACTGCATATGTGTAGCTGATCTTCATTATTCATGGATTCTGTATTTGTGAATTGGCCTACTCAGTAAAACTTATTTGTAATTCCCACATCAATACTCATGGCACTGCCATTTGTGGCCATGTGCTGGAGCAGCATGAAATTGAGTCACCTGACACACATGGTCCAGCTGAGGTTGGACAGGACAGTGCTCTTTTGTTTCAGCTCTCACACTGTAAGAGTGTTCTTTTTGCAGTCTATTTAGAGCCACGGTTTTCACATTTTTGTGCTTTCTGTTTGTGACTTCACCATCAAAAAATGCCCCCAAAGTGTAGTGCTAAAGTGCTGTCTAGTATTGCTATGGACAAAAAAGCTGTGATGGGCCTTACAGAGAAAATACATGTTAGATAAGCTTTGTTCAGGCATGAACATAGGACTGTTTGTTGTGAGTTCAATGTTAAAAAATCAATAATATGCATTAAATAAAGTGTCCTTGAACAGAAGAGCACATAAAACAAGGTTATGCATTAATTATTTGACAAGAATCTTGTTACCAGAGGTTCACAGGAATCTAATCCTGTATTTTTTCTAGAGGCAATGATTTAGTATCTACTAACTCAGCATTCACAGGGAATCTATATAACAGGACTATCTCAGATAAAGAGAGATAACTTATATATACATACATACTTGTGGATATGGATAAGGAGATCTCCAGATGGAATGTTGGTAGTGCTAACTGATTTCATGTGTGTGGGTATAATAAAGAAAACATAATATTCAAGCAGAAACTAGAGAACATATTTCCAACCTGGGACATGCTCTTTGGGATATAAGCCTGTTTCTTATTCTCAGAATCTTTAGTCATCAAAAGACTATCAAATAGTTTGAAGGTAAAAAATATTTTCATGGCAAAGATCAAATTCATGGCACTGCAAAGAAAAAAAGTAAATTCAGATATGAAGCTTGCAGATAGAAGACTCTTTGTTAGCCCTTCAGAATAATTTAAGATGCTGCTTAGCAGACTCACTCTGCTAGGTAATAAGGATTCTAAGAATCCTAATAGTGTTGTTTCATGATACTTTGACGCTGAGTCCAATGTAGAGAGGGCTCTGAATAGAAAAGACAAGCCATGGGTGTGACATTATCTACTGGAATAAATTATACCTGATACATAAGACACCAGCATAGTTTTTAAAGGAGTTATATTAGCTTGCTTTGACAGGGAAAGAAACAAGAGTGCTATGAACCCCAAATTTTCTAAGGCAGGAAGCAAACTGAAAAAGTGAGCTACTCAGCAACTGACATGGACCATTTCTGGTGGAAAAGGAAGTATGACGCACAGGATGAAGTAAAAAAACCACAGGATGGAATCATGAGCTACAAAGAGCCACTCAACAGGGAGTAAGATTAGGCTCTGATCAGGGAATTGGCTACTTATCTCTACCTGGATTTGGACTGTGTTTCGGCACTTCATCTTTATTCAACCATTGTGTTGAATGCTTACAGCTGTCCAAAAGAATCCATTTTTCATGACGTGTCACAATATGGTTTAGAAATGGTTCACCTTTATGTCTCGACAGCAAAAAAAGGCAAGCTTTAAGACAATTTCTCTTCTGATGTTCAGCACATGCAGTACTCATCTGTCCACCTTCTTTGCCTTGCCCATTTATTTCAAATGATCCAATATTGTTGGAATAGTAATCTCAAACCTTACAGCTAACTCACGCGTAAATTGAGATGGATTCCCTTCCACTACAGCTTTCAGCTTCTCATTATTGACCTTGGTCTCAAGTTGCCCACATGGCTCAGTTTCAAGATTAAAATCACCAGAACAGAACTTCTCAAACCATCAAAGTACTGTGCATTCATTAGCCACATCCTTCCCAAACATTTCATTGATATTTTGAGCTACATTGGTTCCACCATGGAACTCATATTCAAAAATAATATGAATTTTTGACTTATCTATGGTTTCACAAAAATTGCTGAAAAAAAAAAAAACAATTTGAAAAATAGTCACAAGCCAAAACATACATTTGAAAGAATGAAGATGTTTCTTCACAATAAAAACAAAAAGCAAAAAATAAGTGTTAAAGTGAAGTGTCAGAGATATCAACTGTAAAACTTAGTACTTAAGGAAATTAGACATTCTATACCTAATAACCTTATAATTCTGAGCCAGTTCCAAGATTATGACTTAAGAGGATTTGGGCTACTATTACTTTTGCATTTGAGGAGAGCTGTGACTTTCCATGTAAGAAGTCTAACTGCACTGTAGGAGAGAATACATTGAGAGAACATGAACAGTGGAAAGGCCCTGCCAGTGAATGGAGACAAGGGAAGCTTCCTGTTACCGTGTCCCAGTCAGGTCCCCAGATGATGCTAGCTCCAGCTGCAATTTGAGGGCAACTGCAGGAGCAACGCTAGGTAAGACCAGCAGAACTTCTCAGTAAAGCCAAGTAAACCTATAGAACTGTTAGAGAAAAGAAATGGTGATTGCTTTAAACACTGTTTTCAGGTGGTTTATTACATAGCAATGAATAATTGGAACATAATTGAATAATTGGAACCATGTTAATTATTTAACATGGTTTTAAAAATTCCCAACAATGCAAACTGACAAGACAAAGATTTAATGAATATCAAAATAAGAAGGAAAATGAAAAAAATTATTCTTTTTCCATATAATATAATTGTATGCATGGAAAATTCAAGAGAAGTGATAAATATTTGGTAAACTAGTTGTTCTCAAAATTAAGATACAAAAATTATTAGCTTTCCTATTTTAAAATAACCATTTAGAAATACAACAGAACAATGTCATTTACTAAAGCAATTAAAAGATAAAACATCTAGAATAAGCTTAACAAGAAATTTAAAATGTTTATATGAAGATATTTTAGAGTTGTTTCTGGATATAAATGAAGGCAATATATTTAATGCATATCTTGTTTTTGTATAAAAATACTCAATTTTTAGTTTCAATTCTTATGCTAATCAATAAATGTGATCCACATAAAAATACTAACATAATTTTTCTTGAATGTGATAAAATTATACTATGTTCATTGGGAAAGACAGCCATGAGAATATATCAAGGGAAACTACACAAAGTAATATTTATGAAGGAGGACTAGAGCAGCCACATTTAAAAACAACATATATCTGTCATATTAAGTTTTGTCAAGGGAAAAGATAATCAATGAGAGACTAAAATTCATAGAAAGATATGGTAGACAGTAAATGTGATTTTTTTTTTTTTTAGTAGTCACATTGGGCAACTGGTTAACCTAATAAAGCTATATCCCTACTTCTTTTTTTATACTAAAATAAATTCCAGATGGGTCAGAGACTTAAATATTAAAAATAAATCTTAAAGGTGTTAAAGAAATAGAAGAATTTTGATCAAAAATTTTAAATAGAGAGGTCTTTCTGAATTTGGTATAGAACTTAGGGAAAAATTTGATCAAATTTTCCAAAATCAAAATTCACATAATCTCTAACTCAGCAATTCAAAGTTTAGGCATTTGTTTTATTGTTATAGTCATAAAGTAAGCAAGGTACAGTTACAGTTTATATTTGTAAAAATACTGTAAAATATTAATCATAGCAGTGTATTAAAGAGTAACAAGTTCAATACGATCTAACTGTTTACCACTAGGATAGTTATTAAGTAAATTTTGATTCATCTATATAGTAGCATACAATACAACTTTTTATAAAATGACAAAATTCTCTATGTTTAGATAGAGAAAGCTATCTATGATATACTTTTAAAAAACACGGCACATAAAATTATAGAAAACAGCATATCTTTTGTATAAAAAGCACATATATAATGTACTGGTATATGAGCGATAGATTTCTAGAAGTTTTAATGAGAAACAGTTTAGCTTGTGCACATTATTAATACATGCATTATTCCTTTTGTGTTTTTATTTGTACTTTTGATTTCTTTTATTGCCCTCTCCCCGATCTCATTACCCTCCCCTACATTTCCAACTCTTCCTTAATTTATGTAAGTGATAATTATTCTCTGGTTTCATTCTTCATTCATATGCTTTCAAATTCCTCCATATTGATGAATAGATAAAATTCATTTGTTTATTGTCTTATATAATTTAAGTATTTGAAAGTTCCACATTTATTTAACTACTTCTCTATCAATTGATACCAATGTTTCCAACTCTTTGTTACTAAAAAGATACAGCAAAAATTATCCTCCTTATGGCTACTTAATCTTTTAAAGTATTATACAATGCAGAGGTGGAATTGCTGGACTATACTGTTTACTCATATCCAATTCATGCTTTAAAACTACTTCAGAATGCCTGATCAATTTCCATTGCTATCAACAGTGCCTAAGGGGCTATGCTTGTCATTACATTCTCCCTAGCTCCTGGTAATGATTTACTTTTGCCCTTCTGATGGTATAAATAAATATTTTTTAAAGTTTACTTTTTTGCTTAAAATAATGCTGAGAATCTCTTCATATACTTATTACCTTTTTAAGTTTCCACTTTACAGAATAAGTTTCCTAGTCATATTATTTTTCTATTGTGTTTCTGCTTTTCATTGTTGATTTTCAAAACATTTGTCATTATATGAATACATCGATGTATGTAAAGAGAGAGAGATTTAACTTTTATATATATTGTTAACTTATTTTCTTTTGTTGAACCAATAACCTTTCATATTTGTGTAGTGAAATTCATTAATATGTTCACATGTGGCTTTGAGATTATTTTGTCTCTCCTTTCCTCTCCTTTCTGTTCTTCTCCTTCTCTCTCCTTCCCACTCTTCTCTATTTCTCTCTTCCTTCCATCCTTTCTATTTTTTAAATTTTTTCCCAGAACTATGTTCCTGCGCCAATACTGTAATACATTTCCCATATTTTTCTCCAACAATTTTATAAACTTGCCTTTCATAGTCATTTCTTTAACCTATCTGCAGTTTATTCTTTAACCCATCTGCAGTTTATTTTTGTGTGTAGGATATAATTTTACTTTTTCTCATAGAAAGAGCCAATTTTCCACTCACTTTTATTAGATGATTCATCTTTTTCCCTCTTATTTTTGGTATTATTACTTTTATAGCCTCCCATTGTATATTTTTATCCCAGGTTCTATTCTCTGTTCCAAGAGTTTATTTGTTCTTGTGTCTATATCTACTACAATAACTTATTAGGTTTTTTTAGTATTTTAAAATGATCTTATCTATCAAAGGATTTATATATGTATATAAAAATACATATAAAATAGAATTTTTCATCCAAATCCCCAAAACTCATGCTGAAATTTTTAACAGAATACATAAACTTTACAAATTAGTGCAAATATTATATATTAATAGTGTTCAAATTTTCAGTCAGTTGATAGAGTATACATGCCATTTATGCACATCTTTTTGTGCTTATAATAAGATTTTGAAATTATCTACCTCAGTTTTTATGCATATAAAATGCATATTATGTGATTATTAATTCCTATATACATTTTATTTTTTGTGATGATTATAAATTTCACCTAACGACATCTTGTCTATTATATTTTATAAGTGCCTATTTCATTATAGGGGAAAACTACTGCTTGTTCTTATTGATCTCATATCTGGCCATCTTTCTGAAACTTGTGTTAATTTACTTATTATTTCGATGTTGCTTATTTCTTCCTATGTAATTGCCTTGGCCAGACCTTGGGTTAAAAGTTGAGTAGTAGCACATATGATGGATATATGTTTTTGTTTCAAACTTAAAGAAATGCTTCTAAAGTTTAGAATTATATTATGCATTTAATTGCTAAAGGTTTTAGTAAAATAATTTTTACAGGCTAAAAGATTTCTTGTCTCATTCCGATATTCTAAGAAATTTTATTGTACATAGGTATAGACAGTCAAAAAAGCTCCTGTTGCCTTTATATTTAATTTCTATATACAACTTTTCTTCATTTGTCAAAATAAGGTAGATTTTATTAAATGATTTTTATAAAGTTATATCATTCTTACGTTTTCAGAACAAACTATTTGGACATAATTAATTATATCTTAATACATTGAAATATTTGCTTGAATAATGTTATATTTAGATTTTTTGCTATCTTGTTTATATGGAAAATTAACTTTCATTTATTGAATTACTCCTATCAACAAACTTTGGAATCAAGGTTATACTAACCTTATACATGAGCTGTAGTCTCTGCCACTATTGTTTATTTCTAATTTATTACACTCATATTTTTCCTGACTCTATTTTTGCCTCAAACTATATAATAATGTCATTATTTTTTCATCTTCTTTTGTTCTTAATTTTCTTTCCAGATATTTGTGATCTTATCCTGACATTTGTGGCATTTGGTCCAAAGGAGAAAGCCACTGACTTGAACTTAGTTCTCCATCTAGTGAGGAACAGGAAAGATGAGATTAATCAAAAATATAATTTGAATTATAAAGTGAAATTATAACTACTTTTGTTTTTTGTTATAAATACATTTTTACTTGAAGTATATGTTATGCTTTATGAAAAAGGTACATCCCATATAAGAATGCTTTAAAATGATTTGGACAAAGACTCTTATTCTATAATGGTGTCTTCATATGTTTCAAAGTTTATTTTCATGGAAAAACTTGTGCCTTAAGAGTTTTAACATACATTCCAATGAACATTGTTATCCATATGCAATTGATGCATAGTTTTTCCTATACTGTGTAAAAGAAATTAGTCGAATTGATAATTCATGTGACCTTGAATATGCAATTAAAGCTATGCATATGTCAAAACACACCACACTGTTAATCTCCATGTCATTATTTAGTTCTCATTGGATTCATAGGACACAAACTGAGTCTTGCTCATGGGAGAATCTTTAATCAGACAGAGCTCAGGCAATATGAGTAATGAGCATTTTGATAGCAGGAGTATTATTTTTTAAAAGACTCTTTGAAAATCATTGTAATGCAAGCTTCTAATCAATTCTTGATAAACTTAAGCAATAAAATTACTATAAACATAGTTTTCAAGAGAAAAATTATATGTACTAATTAATCTGAAAAAGCCCTGGGCTTCTCATTAGTAAAAAAGATGACAAGTATTAAACCTATCCAGATATGCTAATCAAACCACTGCCTTAAATAGTTACTTGCAAAAATATAATTATATGCTAAGTAATAGATTTAAAAAATATCACCTAAAGAGCAATCCACAATACTAGAGTCAAATATGCATATGCTTATATATACACTTGGAAATCAGTTTCAAACACCAACTGGATTGAGCAATGAAATGTGAAAATAACTTTTTTATTTGAAGTTGATTATGGCTATTATTATTATTATATTATTTGCAACACATTGAGCTTTATTATGCCTTTCAAAGTAAATTTTCTTTGGCTTTGAAAAGATTCAGGACATTTTCACCTATCTTATTTCTTCTTTTAATTTTAGGTGCTTTGCCTTTGGATATTTCTTAATTAAATTATGATTGATTGACAAAAAATAGAAAATGAAATATTAGTAAGACATCAGCAGGAGAAATAAGATCTCTCAGGAGAAGCATAATTTTTACTCTTTTGAATATAACTAAACCTACTAAGTTGGATAAGTATCTCTATTTTTTTGTATCTATTCAGAGCACAAAATATTAATATAATTAAAAACTAAATTAGTAATTTGACCTATGCCATGTTAAGAATATTTCTATAAATATTTTAACATGAGAGACTAAATAGATCTAAAAGGAAACTCAATTTTAATTGAATTAGAAATCTAATTTCTAAAGTAAAAATTTATAGGAGAAAGCTTGGAATTATTATATTTAAAAAGAATATCTCTTCTTTAAAAGATTATACTTTGGAAATGCAGACCTTATATCAGCAAGCTGTTAAAGATTTTTATGTGACACTTATGAATCTATAATATGCTACAAAATTGCTCACAGTAAGGAAACACATGGAAAAATATATTAGGAAAATAGTTGAGTGATTTACTTTCTTAAAATCTTCTTAGGTGAATACATCCACACAAAAGTAGCAATTGGTGGTAGCAGTTCCATCTTTAAAAAATTTGTGGAAACTACTACTTATAATTATACATTACATTCTGGTAGGCAAGTTAAATAACCTTTTAGAGTACCTTTGGAGGTCCCCTTTGCACTAGTCTACTGTAAAAATATACTCATTTAATATCCTTTCTTTGTGGAATGGTTTAAAAAACCCATATGTTTTTTCTATTCACAAAGCTAAGTGAACCTGCCATAAAATTTTATGCATAATAATCTTTCAGAAATCCCAGTCATCTCTAAAAATGAAAAGAATGATAATGCTACTTTTCAGTAATATTGTCATTCTAAGTAATAGTGACTTTTACATATTTTGTACTATATCCAAAAGTAACTATATATAAACTCACTCTAGCATATCTCTAACTTCTGAAAATTGGAAGCAAGTACTCTACTCGATCCAAGTTTCTGATTGGAAGAGTAATGATTTTATTCAAATAACGTAGTCTAAGGTTAGCACAACTAATGGTTATCACAGAGTACAACTTTGTAAGAGAGATTTGTAAATATGATTAGTTTTTAAATACAATAGTCATAGATAGAAATGCCAACATCTCCAAAACACACATTAAAATTGATTTGGCTTGTACAAATGCTCATTTCACACCACCTGGCAAATTTTTTGTGTTATGAACTGAGCTAGGAAGACATGCTGTAATGATTGATATTATTAGATATGCAGATACAATTCAGAGCTACTGATCCTTGACGTTCTCACAAAGGTAAATATTAAAGAAAATAATAAATTCATAAATTGATGTCATTTTGAATCTTTTATAGCCCACTAAGCACTTACCTGTGCAAATCAGAACCAGCTAAATAAATGAACAAATGCTTATATATCTTCATGTTTTCCAGGGGAGGTCCAGATCCACTATCTATGTTTGACAGTTTTCTATGCAAATGTTTTTCTTCATATTGTCCCATAAAAAAAAAGAAAAGAAACAAATTCCACATAAAGGAGAATGTGTGAACTTTTCTTAGAGTGTAGCTATTGGCTGACAGAATTAATTTGCTGAGATGAGCTTGTGATGGTTAAATTTTTGTGTCAACTTAGCTGGGCCATGGTGCCCAGATATATGGTCAGACTTTATTCTTGATGTTTCAGTGACGGTGTTTTTCGATAAGATTAACTTTTACATCTATGGATACTAAGTAAAACAGATTGCTTTCCATAATGCGGGTAGGCCTCATTTAAACAGTTAAAAGCCTAAATAGAACAACAGCTTCCTTTGGGCAAGAAAGCTTTCTGCCAGCAGCAGGCCTGGGAACATGAACTGCCACATCAGCTCTCCCTGGGTCTCCAGCCTATAGATTTTGGACTTGCCATCTTGTAATCACATAAGCTAATTTCTTAAAATAAATCTCTTTCTATATATACACATTTCCTATTGGTTCCCTTCTCTGAACAACCCTGACCAATATGAGCTGCTTACTAGTTAATTACTCGGAGTCTTTAGCACTGGGAGACAGTTTTGATCCTGGAGGTTCTAAAAACATTAGGCTCTATAAGAAGAAATTTCCAGAGCACCTTCCTTTCTAAGCCATTCCTTGGAGTCTTTGTGTGATCTTAGATCATAACTGATTTGTTGTTCATATTTTGGCTATGGTGATGGTTTAAGGTACAATTCAATACTTATGAGTTTACAGAGCTTCCTTTTGCCTTCTTTTTCTTTTTAGTTTTTGGAGACAGAGTCTTACTCTGTTGCCTGGGCTAGAGTGCCGTGGCATCAGCCTAGCTTACAGCAACCTCAAACTCCTGGGCTTGAGCAATCCTTCTGCCTCCGCCTCCCGACTAGCTGGGACTACATGTATGCACCACTATGCCCGGCTAATTTTTTCTCTATATTTTTTTAGTTGTCCAGCTAATTTCTTTCTATCTTTAGTAGACATGGGGTCTTGCTCTTGCTGAGGCTGGTCTCGAGCTCCTGACCTCCAGTGATCCTCCTGTCTCAGCCTCTCAGAGTGCTAGGATTACAGACCTGAGCCACTGCGCCCAGCCCCTTTTGCCTTTTTGACGCCTATTGCCCACATTCATTAATGCCAGCCACACAGCATTCTGTTAGCAACTTCTCTCCTTTGCCTGGGAAGCTTTGTAGACAAATTCAAACGCCTCTGTGAATCAGGTAGGCAATGTGAATAAGTGAAGGTGCATGTGTGTTAAAAAATTATGCTTACTCCATTGAATCTATTTCTATCATTTGTTTCCCTTTTTTGATAGAAACATAAGTATAGATAAAATTTCCCTATTTTAAAGGAAAAATTATGTAAGCATGATAATAAAAGGCATGAGGGTGGTGGGTACTGTGGGAAAATGTGGGAAAAAGGAAATATGCCTTTTGAAAATTTAAGCTACTTAATTCCACTGAAGTGTTAGCTTTAAGTTTACAAAAGAGTCAATTGTATAAAAATTTACTCTTTCATAATCTTTCCATAAGTTTATTTTCGTACTTTATATTTTAAACAAATTACTTACATCATACTGAAAGATTAATGGTAATGGATCATACTGTTACAACACTTTTGATTAATACAGCTATCTTAGGTGGGATTTGGGAACCTTAATTGGATTTTTCAGCAAACGGAAGGAGGCGCAGATCATTTTCTCCAGCCATCTTCTGCAGAGGTGACATGGCCTTTGGTACTTTCTTGCCTATTCACAGCATTTATTTTTCATCTAGCATGCTGCCTTTTAAAATGTAAATCTCTTCTTGATCTACGAATAGTTTCAGAAACTTTTTAGAGAGTTCATATCCCAAAACTTAATAAAAATGTGATTCCAACAAATAATTTCTATTAATAAATGTAAAGAATTTTTAGTCCATACAGTATATGTTTTTAAAAAATACCTATTATGACATATTATTTTGACCCTGCACATAATTAGGGAAATTTCATTTATTAAGGGAATTTGCATCTCTCTACATTGAAAGACATCTTAAGAACCAAGCTTATTCAAATGTGTTGATAATAAATTCAGAGATATTGTGGATATTTATAAAGGCTCACTGGAGAATGACCTAAATAATTTAGGAATAACTTTTTTTGCTATTCCTCCATCTCTCCCCTCCCTCCTCTCATCTCGTTATATCTCAATTATTTTTCCCAGAAATTAATTTGTTTTTATACTCTGGGCACAGTGCATCATATATTTCCTTCTCTCATTGGTAGCTGGCAAGCCCCAAAACAAAGTTGTGTTCTGCCATATGGAATGTATTTTCAGAATGAGACTTTATAGAAATTTTCTTACTCTTCTTTTTTAGATTTCCTTAATTTTATCATTTTTTCATGGCAGAATATAAAAATACATATCTAGTTTTTACGATGTCCCTAATTTGGGGGAAAAGGCAGAGTATAAATTAGAGCCATAATCTTGGTCTACAGAGGGTAGGGACATGGATGTACAAACACTAGCAGTATAAGAAAATGAGAAGAGGAAGGCCCCGTGTGAATTCAAGGATACTTCCCTATCCAAAGACACTAAAATTAAAATTCCTTTGAAATACATTTTAGAATTCCAAACCAATCAACAAACACTGTTTCTGAGATAAATTCAAACTGTGGAAACATATGATACTTTTCTCACAGTGTATGAGAAGTGAACAAACAAGTATACTAAATAATTACATAAATAGATGAATAAATAATGAGCTTTATAATAACTTGAAATTTTTGTTTCTTTCATCTATTGTTTTCCTTTCCGTTGAAAATTCTACCACTCTAGTTAAGTGTAGAATAATTGTAAATCACGAATAAAATAATCTTCAATTATTCCCACTATCTCTAGCCTCTAACTTATCTAATTCTTTTTACACAATGATGCCAAATTAGTTTCAGTTCATTTTATTCTTAGCATCACATGTCCAAAAAAAATTGAAATTTTTTTCACATATTCTGTCTTTTGTGATATCAATCTAGTATGTCTTTTTTTTTTTTGTCTCTCTCCTTTTTAAACTGCATATTCGATCTCATCAAATTCTTTCTGCTTTTTCTTTGAAATATGTCCAGAATCGACTGTAGTCTCTGTTATCTGGACCATTGCAATAGCACCCTAACTGGTCTTTCTGCTGCCCACTTTGTTCACTTACAGTTTATTCTCCAGTACCAATCAGAGCTGTCATTTCTCAAAAATTTTTATTTTGTAAAGGTAAAATATTTATCCTGTTTCAAATGAAGAATATATAAAAATATAAAATACATTGGTATCTCATTGATCTAGTTCCTACTTGCTTCTCCATAGGTGTCATTTTTCTTAGACCTTATGTGTTCCTCAAATTTATTTTTTTTAATTTGTTGGCAAATGTATGTTTTTTGTGCATTCTTATGTGTTTTTTTTTTTTTGCACAATATTACACTAGTTAACAATGAGTCTGTACTTTAAATAAATTTTTCTATTAGTACATACTGTGTACCTTCCTTCTTTATTGCAGCTGCCTTATATTCAGTTGCATGGCTATAATATAATTTACTTATATTCTCCCTTATTCATCTATATTTAGTATGTTGCTCTATCTGCTAGTAGAAATAATGCTGCAATTCTGCACTATCTATAACATAAAAAGAGTTATTCTGTTTCAAAGGGTATCTTCATCTACAATTTCCATGTATATTTTCAATTTAGGCCCCAGGGAATTTATACTAATTTACCCTCAATAATGGATGAGGGTGCCCATTTCTCTACACCCTCACCAACACAGTGTATTATCAAATTTTTGGATTGTTGCCATATGATGCCTCACAGAGTGTTTTAGGTGCTCAATAGTGGTTTTTGGACAAAATTGATAGACATACCTGTTATGATTTGCTTCGGATAGGACCAACTTCTATTGGATTAATAACTCTAAGGCTTATCTCTATGTTTCAATAAATGAATAGTACAGAGGTAATGAAGATAACACCAAAAGGTGTGGATCCAATGGAGAAGGTAGGTTATTTTAATTCCAAATAGTACTGATAATGGGACTACTCTAAACAGGGCCAGACTTGCTTTTTTATTGCTTGAATTTAAAGACAGTAAAATCAGGTTTATGTTTAATCAGTTTTATTCTGGCCAATAGCAGCGACAGAAAGATTGTGGATATGGGGACAAAAAGACTTGGCTTTGTTGCTGAACAACCTAATGTACTGAACAACAATTAATATTTATAAATGTGTATCAAGTTTCTGGGACTGAACTAAGTTCTTTAAGGTTGGTGATATTATTAAAACCATTTTGCAAATGTAAAAACTGACTTTTAGAGTGATTAAGTCATATACCTTGTCACAAGTACTAAAACTATATATACGTATAATATCCTTCCTATTTCAGGAAAGCTAAAACAGTCAAACTTTCATAATTCATTATTTAGTTATTACAGTTATTGCATTATGTTTTTCTTCCTATGACACATGATATTTTATAAGACTTTGATTGAACATCAACCTGATTTGGTAGCATATGTGCTCCACAGTTGCCTATTTTCCATTTGATAAATTTAAAGAGGAGTGTAGTTATCAGACTAAACCCACCTTCATTTATGTTACTTCAACAGGTAGAATAAATTGTGTGTTTTAAATTTCCTGTTTCATAAAAACGAAAAATGATCTGGCAGGTGATTTGGATTTATATTTCTTTTGTGAATGCGTGTGTTCACTGGGAGATAATTATATTTTCATCTGATCCTTTCCAATATAACTGTTCTTATCCTATAATATGTTTTGCTTTTCTATTATTTATTTTGCGGTAATTTAATATAAGTTGTTACTATGTTTTAGTCTGGGAAAGAGTCCCAAAGCTTCAGATTTCATATCTAGCATAGGCACTGGCCTAATATATAACTCACTCACTTTTTATGCTTTAATTTTTTTCTATTCAAAAGATGCAATCTTTGACCAAACAGGAATTGTAAGAATTCAACAGTTCATCTGCATTTTTACAAATACTCATTAATCTGTTTATTTTGAAAAAATATATCCTTTTGTGATAATTTGTTATATCTACAGAAGGCATATAGTAGAAAATATATTTATTTTTTGCTCTATGGATTTTTAATTTCTTGGTATCATTATATTATAGCTTTAATGTATAATATGGATAATTTTTTGGTTGTTGACAAAATCTAACTGAACATTGTAAATAGTAGAAAACCAAAGTAATATTGTACACAGCTGGACAGTACAAGAAAAATACATTAAAAATAAGTTTGGTTTAAAATACTAACTTTCATGAATGTTCCTCTCAATCTTTAAAGATTTTTCTATTCACTTGGATGTGGAAGTGTGGGATACAATCCACGCTTTTAAAACAATGGAAGCATGAATTCCTTCCATTTGTATGATACTATACTATTTGTATGATACTATAGCTTCTTCTATTTGTATGATACTATAGCTATAATTAAAACCATTTCTGAGAAGGTGTAGATTCCACTATAAATCATACCCTCTCTCTCCAACTCCTGTTGTCATTATACTAGTAAAATTAGTTTTTTAAAAAAAATCCAGTCCAGTCTTGAAGGAAAAAGAGAAAAGTAAGAGTTTTCATAAAGCCAGCCTGTAGCATGAAAGGTCAAAGAATAAAAACAGATGAACGAGACTTCTTGTGTGAAAAATCTCCTGCAACATGCAGAACCCTCTGTCAAATGTGGTCATCTACGTTGTCTCCAAAGGGCAGTCAGTTCTGTCTGCATTGGCACTTCCAACTCAGCTTCATGTTGCCTGTTGTAAATAATGAGAAGCCACTGATATTTTGGCAAACCCGTGAGAGACTTTTATGAATATTTATAAGAAAATGAGATCAAACTTTTTATAAAATTATACCTTAGATTTAAAAACCACATGTTCTAACTAATAAGTGGGAGCTAAAGGATGAGTACACATGGGCACCAAAAAATGTAAAAGACATTGGAAACTAAGAAGGGGGAAGGGTGGGAGGGAAGTGAAGGATATAAACTTACCTATCTAGTACAGTGAACACCGTATTACCAAAAGCCCTATTTCATTATTATACAGTGTATCCATGTAATAAAAACACTTTTACTCCCTTGATATCTTGAAACAATAATAAAAAAAACATTTTGCAAAATTGTTTGTAGCACCTGATCTTCCATAAGACTTTCAGACTATGTAGTTATTTAGAATAGCAAGATCGATTTTCATGGTATTCATAAACTCATTGTGGTACATTAATCTGTTTCTATGATTTTTTTTAACACAAAAGACAAAGCATCTTTATGTTCTCATCATATCTTCATATATGTTTCCATGAATACTAATGCTGTTAACATTCTGGATTTCCAGAGAAATCCTATATCTATTTCTTCATAGAATAGGAAGAATTTTCATATAAATTCAGGATATCTGGCTATCCTTTACATATTGACTTTTTTTAACTTAGCATATGTAGGAATAGTCTTACTGCATTGTAAGAAAGGGGTCAAATGAATTAAAAAATAAATTTTGATATAGTGGAAGTAATATAAAAAGATCTAAGCAAAACTATATTTTAAGATCTATATAAGGGATTCTGCATGTATTCTCAAATTCTCAAATATGCATTAACATTATCTACTAAAAATAATTTCATTGGGGAATTTCTGATTGAATATTCTTTTCTTCTTTTTTTAAAGTAAGACTATGCTTTCAGGTCAGATACAGTTTTGCAGGACCTAGGCTGATGCAATTTTGCAACATGGGCACTTTAAAAAATAGACTTTATTTCTAAGAGCACTTTTAGGTTCACAGTAAATTTGAAAGGAAGGTACAGAGATTTCCCATATGCCCCTTGCCCCAACACATGAATACCCTCCCCTATTACCAATATTCCTCACCAGAGTGGTGTATTTATTACAATTGGCAAATCTATATTACACATTGCTACTGGAGGGGGCATTTTTAAAGGGTAAGAGCATAAAATATCTTATTTTGAAAATATTTAAAAAACATATGATGATAAGAACACGTTGCTAAGACCCTCCCAGTCTTGGAAGGGGTTAAGGACAGTGCAGGGTTCTGAAGTTTCAGTATCATTAACTTCATGGTAAATTTACCTCTGCATGCTGTTAAAAAGAACATCATTATACTATTAGAAAAATAAAGCCTTTTTCTAATTGACCTCCAGAAGATTATACCAAAGTACACACCCACTGGCAGAAGGTATCAGAACCCATTTCCCTATATTTGCCAACCCATTTACACTTATAGTTTTAAGTCTTGAACAATTTGGTAATTAAAAAAAATCTTATTGCTTATTTTTATTTAATTATTACTGAGATAGATTTTTTTCCCCTGTGTGTTTATTGACACATTTTTTTTTCTTATATGGATTACATGTTCATGTCTATTCCCTTGTTTTTGTTTTGTTTTGTTTTATTCGAGACAGGGTCTCACTGTGTTGCCCGGGATAGAGTACAGTGGCATCATAGCTCACTATAACCTCAAACTCCTGGCCTCAAACAATCCTATTGCCTCAGCCTCCCAGGTAGCTGAGACTATAGGCAAAAGGGACTAAGCCCAGCTAATTTTTTTTTCTATTTTTAGTAGAGACAGGAGGTAGGGGTGTCTCAATTTTGCTTAGGCTGGTCTTGAACTCCTGACCTCAAGTGATCTTCCCCCCTCTGCCTCCCAAAGTGCTAGGGTTAAAGACATGAACTGCCACGCCTGGCCATCTCTTGTTTTTGATTAGGATACTCATATTATTCTTTTCTTCATGGATTCTCACTTTAGTATTATAACTAAAAACATTTTTATACTTCTTGAAATTAGATAAACTTATACATTCTTATAGTTTTTAAAATTTAATATATTCATTAAATCAATTTGCTTGCCTTCAATTTAGTGTAACATAAAGATATGGCATTTTATATGTTTTTAATTTCACTGCATTGTGATTTGCATGTGACTAATTCACTTTTAATTTAGATAGTTTATTGTGTTTATATTTGGGATCTAGAATGTGAAATTTTTTGTTACTATTTCATGGATACTTTATAAAAATATATAATTTATGATGTCCTATCTATATATGCATATATATATATTTTTTTTTTTTGAGACAAGGTCTTGCTCTGTTTCCCCGGCTGCAGTGCAGTGGTGTCATGATAGCTGACTGCAACCTCAAACTCATAGGCTCAAGCAATCCTCCTGTCTCAGTCTCCCAAGTAGCTGAGACTACAGGCATGCACTACCATCCCTGGCTAATTTTTCTAGTTTTTGTAGAGACGTGGTCTCACTATGTTGCTCAGGCTGCTTTCAAACTTCTGTCTTCAAGTGATCCTCCTGCCTTGGCCTCCCAATATGCTAGGATTACAGGTGTGAGCCACCGTTCCCAGCCATAATATATAACTCTTTAAAAATCTATCAAATATATAAGTGAATTACTCTGATTCTTAATTATTCTATTTCTGCTTGGCACATTTTTAGATACATAATGTTATATTTCCCAGTAAGAATGAATTTATAGAAATTCTTTTTTATTTCTACTAACTTAGTTTTTGTGTACTTTAATGCAAAGATATTTGGCATAAAACAATTTTTAATATTATATGTCATTTAAAATTTTGTTTTTATTTTCCCCAAATTGGCTCTCTTGATCCAGTTTAATATTTTTGTCTTTGAAAAATCATTTGAGTGAATACATCATATATTTTTTAATATACTCATGTAACTCTTTTACATAATGTATGTAATTAATTATTCTACATTCAGTTAGGAAAACCATTTCCAGGTGATTGGATATGTGGTAAAACCAGATTATTACATAAGCAGGTGTCTATTGTTGAATTTTTTCTTTCATGTAAAATGAATTCCTTGATCAGAAGAAATAGGATATGGAATACCATGAGAGTGGACTATGTATTTGGAGTCCACGAATGATGGAGATCACAAAGGTATTACGGGCACTAAAAGCAAATCCAAATATAGAATACATGCATCTGTTCCAGTGAGGGTGAATCTCGCCTGGCTATGAGGGAAGAGGTCTGTATAATCAGGCTGCAAGCAGGTAAATGGCAGGTGCACTTGGGAAACGGTGCCTTCTCTACCGGCTTTGACATACTTAAAATGCAATTTAGTAGTGGGAGTGTACATAAAAGTATAGAGATTAAGATGAGGACAAAAAGAGAAGGATTGAGAAACCCGAGAGCAGGTAGATGCAAGAGGAGGAATAAGCAGCCCAGCAGGCTGAGTTCTAAGAAAGGAAAAAGAGAAAGAAGAGGCTTGAGGGCTAGAGGCTGAGAACAGAGACTAATAGGATCTTTTTAGAAAGAAAAACAAATCAGTGTTTTGTTAGCAACTTTCTTCTTCTAGCTGTCTTATAGAATACTAAGTAAAATCTCTGTGGATTCCTACTGTTTTTGTGATATTGAACTTTGTTCAGGGCTGAGGGTTGAAGAATATGAAGGGGCTACAACCAAATAAAGAGGCTTTTAGTTTTTATAGAGAGAAAATCAATTGCTCCCAAATCCCACACAGAATGTTGGGAAAATATACACAATTCATCTGTTTGCAGAAGCTCAAACATTATCAGTCTGCTTGGGAATCCTCTTGTTTTTGCCTACACTGCATCCTGCCCTGGCACCCTTAGGGAGGTGAAAGAGAAGAAAAAGGAAAAGGAAAAGCAGAAGAGGAGAGGACAAAGAGGGGAAAGGAAGAGAAAGAAAGGAAATGCATGAATGAGATAAATAATTCAACATTTATGTTGTAAAAAAGTCTGAAAAGGAGAAAAGTAAAAGCCAAAATAATTTATTTTTTATAATGTCAGTATGAGACGTTTCTTTTAAAATGTGGATTAACCTTTTAAGTCAAGTGTCACTCCCAATACATAACCCTGGCATGCATTCCCATTATTAGGGGGATATGGTCCTGATAATTTGCAAAAGGTGACGGTGAAGGTTATGTCTCTGACTGACAGTTGCAGATTGGTTTGTCTACAGTAATACCATCTCTGAGTAAAAGACACCTAGCAGCTGTGCCTCCTCACTCTGGCTGCTCCCTGGTGTTACTGGCTTCCGCAGCATTTTGTCTCCTTTTACCTTCTGTGATTATGAATAAAATTTTATCTTTATTATTACATTTTTAGAACCAAATGGTCACATTTTCTTTAGTTGCTTTATCCTAGTGTCTCCTTTTCTTAAAATTTCTCCAAAATCTTTGGCATGTAAATCTATAGCAAGGACTACAGACATATTATTACTGGGTTTAATTAAATATCAAGAGCACCGGGAATAGCCCCTTGAAAAGGAAAACTTCAATTTAATTCCCCATAGCCTATGACTCACTAAACTTAGAACCAGTTTAGGTATTTATAAGCCACTTTATCAATAATTTGAAGTAGTATTTTTTATATTCAAATCTATTATTATGTTTAGCTTTTATAATTAACAATAAATAATTCTGACATCTTTTTAAGAAGCAGCAATGAAATAATTATTGAGCATAGAATTAGGTACTTTTTAACTAGTATGAATAAAAATATCAACTTATTTCAATTATATGATACAAAATGTTAAATCATACATTCCAAATACTTCATAGAAATTTCCAGTTTTCTTTTGGGGAAACTCTGAATTTTTTTTTCAAAACTTGTTATAATTCTCAGGTTATTTTTATTTTGAGGGACAACATAACATACATTTAAAAAGAAGCTGGCTTCAATTCTGCAGTTGTGAACACTGTTGCTGCCAATGATGTACAAATTAAATCACTTTACTCATTTTGCTTTCTGTAGCTTTACCTGAAAACTGGTGAAACAGCATACGTCTCGTAGGGCTACTGAGAAAGTTAAGTAAGAAAAAAACAAACAAAAAACACTTGCACACTGCCAAGCACATATAAGGTACTAAATAAATAGTAGTTATATATGACTATTTGGGTTAATTAAGTGAATGATATGAGAAAACCTGAGTATAGTGTAATTGTTAATCCTGTAAAGAAAATCTAGAAATATGTTAGCTCGTGGAATGCTAGAGTTACTAGACTATTAAATAAGTTGTGCAACTACTCTATATCCTAAAGTGAGGATAAAAATGATGCTTACTTTATAGTGTTATTGTGTGAAAGAAAGAAGTTCATTACCATAAAATGTATGGAGCAGGGACTGGCTTATACATTATATAATTATATAAGGATTACACAAAGATTTGTTAAATAAATTAGTTAGTTGAATAGGGTAGAAATTTTATTACTCAATAAATGCATGGTATAATGAAACCATTCATCAGATAAGCTTTTATACTATGTATTCATAGGTTAAGAACTACTCTGCAAACCACTCATTTACATGTATTTATGATTTGTTGATCTGAAAGATATTATTTATTTGGAGTACATGTAATTTTCTATGCTCTTGACTACAGTCTTGCTACATAAAATATAATCCCCAGACCAAAGCCATCAGCATCATGCAAAATATTGACCCACCCCAGCACAACTAAATCAGAATCTATGTTTCAACAGGTTTTTTCCAGATATTTTGAGTGAACTACTTTAAAGTATACATCTCTAACATCACACTTTTATAAAAAATAAAGGACTACAAGATTAGAGAAAACTCACAATAGAATTATATATATTTTTCTTTGTAAGAAAATTTTAATTTAAACAAAAAAGCATATATGAATTAAAATCTTCTTATAGTAATTTCTTCTAACTATAGATCTGACTTTTTTTTCAATTTTTCCTTTCTTTTCCTCTGATTCATATAACAAAATCAATATGTTTTATTATTACTGGTAGCCATTTTGATTAGTTTTCTGGGACTGTTTTATGTTCTGTTTTTAATGAAGAAGTATAGCAAAAACATCTACTAGATGGATAAACTTACTTTCCTATTTCTAAGGTAAGGTATAATTGCAGGAATTGAAAGATTGAAGACCTCTGGGAGAAACAGGCTGTCCAAAGGTGAATGAGTGTCCTTTATAACATAGCTTCTTGAAAGGAAAGACAGGACGGCAATATGTTAATAGGTTTGACAGCACACTTGCCAATTTTGACCCAGAGGTCACTGGTCCTCTGAGCGATGAAGTCTACTTGTTTGAGATTCGAGTGGAAAAAGGGTTTATGTTATTTTTCCCCAAGAGTCACATTATCCACTGTAATGCTTGAATTCTGGACCTGTCAAAGCTGAGATATGTGAAGTCAGTTAGGATTTGATTATCCACAAATATATGGTACAATATTCTAACAGATGCCATCCATGTGCACACATGTAACATACACGTTTCCTCAGTAGCTATGGTAATGTGGTTGACCTACATCATAGCATCAGGTAAGCCCTGTACAACTTTGTGTTGTGCTGCAGAGCATTTGATGAAGACTTATAAAATTTTGTGTTATGTTACTCCGGATTCAATGAAGATTTGTAAAATTCCTTCTGATAACTTGACAGTTCCCTTGGATTTGAAGATACTTCAGACACTTTATGATGTTTATTTTCTCTTTTAAGAAATTGATTTTAGGGACAATTCATATTTTTCTGGAGAAATCCTGCTACAGTACACCTTGTATATTTAAAAATAGGCCAAGCACCCTTCAGAAAAAATCAGTTTTTAATGCTAGACATGTATTGCATGGTAACAATTCAAGGAAAAAAGCTCTCAGGTTGAATTTGAACTCCCACATAATATAATTAGGCTTGAGGGATTGGGGTGAAGTTTAGCAATGAGCCACTGTGTGTCATTCTGTATACTCTCTATTTTTTTCCTGAGGGTTAGCACCTATTTTTTGACACCTTCTCCCTCTCCCATCTCACTTGTTGCAAATGAACACATCCAGCTAAGGAGAGAGATACAGGCATACTCACCCACCAATGCCAAAACATTCAGGATCAGGGGAGAAGAAGAAAAACTCAGGGTTACATAAATTTTCTAGTGTTGTTATAAAATTCTATGTCTAATGCTAGATGTATGTATGTATGTTATATGTTTATGTCACATATAACATTATAATTTTTTAATGTAGAAATAGTAAACAAAGGCATCAGAGTCACATAAGCCTGTGTTAGAATCCTAACTAATAATCTCCATGTGATGTGGATGAATACATGACTTAGAGTTTTATAAGCTTTAATTCCATTATCTTTAAAATAGTAATTATACTAAACCTAGCTAATGAATCTATTTAGTGATAAAGATGGATAATGTATCTTTAAAGGAGACTTGAGATACAGATACATTTGGTATGTTTGCTTAGGTGATACTCTTCCCTAAAACATTTCTCAACCACTTTTAAAAAAGACCAAGCATTTCTTTCTTTCTTATGATATATAGGGTAGCTCAGAATATCTTCATTCTTGTCAGGGAACAAAAATGGTGTTCACTCTTAGGGTTGACTAAGATATATATACACATGTTTGAAGAAATGGTGTGGCTAAGAAGTTGGCAAAGAAATAAGTTTTAGTATGATATGGAACACCCTAAACCACACAGTCCCAAGAAATAATTCTCTCATAATAAGCTACACCCAGCTAGAAGGCCAGTAGGTCAGAAGGATGGAGAGGTTCCAATTGCAGTTATTATAAGAGGCTCACATTTGGAGCTGGTCTGATTCATCCTGGTGTCACTACCTATAATCTGGTTTGACAGAAATTTCCCAAGTTCAATAAATATTGCACAAGAGACTTCTTTAGCATGCAGGCCCAAGACATTTTACCTAGGAGGCTTCTTTTTATCTCACAGTCTATGAGGGTTGGGTACATTAGTGGTTAGGGAGGTATAACGACAGAGCTTTCTACCCCAATGACACTGGCAAATCTATAGGTTGAATTATAGTCATGGTTGTAGCTTTATAGGTATGCAGAAACTCTGCTTAGCAGAACCTTAGTTTAGTAGAGATGGTAATGAGTTTTCCCAAGGTAGGACCAGGGATAATTTATAAACATAACAAAGACATTCATTGGAAATAGCCAAAATACCTGTTGGGAACTGAAGGAGCATTTTTCATGGGGCTGGATTTCCTGCATCAGAAGGAAATTTTGGTAATAGATTTAATGGTTGCTATAGCATTAATTGTATAATCACAAGCTAGTAGTAATTGAGGACATTTGTATTTCTTTTATAGGGTACCAAACGTGATGCCTTGCTTAGTGGGTATGTAGTAAAGTTGCTCATCCTCCATTTTGATACAATTTATTTCTAATATAGTAAACAGTATAAACCTCTTCAATTAAACATTAGTTCATATTAGAATTTAACAATTGCCATACTGTAAATACTAGATGTAAATTATGGCCATAATGCAATGGTCATAAAAATGTCCAAATAATAGCTCTTCTCCTTGCTTTGTGGTTGATAAAGTGCTTTCACATGAGTTATTGGTTTAATATTTTCAACAACCTTGAGTTAAGTATTACTTTCTACATTTCACAGATGAGACTTAATCATTGATAGGAAAGAGAAAAATTTCTGAAAATAGTTAAAGAAGAAATAGTGCATTAATATTAATCATCAGAGAATAGAAAACATATATTCATATATTTTCAAAATAAGAGAAAGTAAAAAGCATCTAAAATCAATATAAATTTAAATTTATCTGCTTTTAATTTTATTGTAGTCAAACTTTTGTGTCTAAAAATTTTGTCAGGTATAAAACATCATGATTTAATAATGTTTTACCCTGCTTCATTAGCATTTTAAATTAAGTGCACAGAAGATGCTAAATGGATGAAAAATTGGCTGAATTGTAATAATAGATAGAAATATAATTATCTAGTGAAATTTCTTTGGAATTCAAGTTAAGTCTGGTAGCATAAGGGAGGAAACTAATATAATCAGTAAATGTTACTCAGAAGGAAGATGGTACTAAATCTAGTGAAGTCCTAAAGAAGTATAGCTAGGTAGAGACTTACTATAGGGAATTAGTAAAATAAAATTTCACTTATAACTAAATATGCATTAGTAGATTTGAAAAATGAAATGAAGGTCAAACAAATATCCATGAGGTGGCCGATAGAAGTTGTCAAATGTAAAGTCACACAAATATGTGTTGGTAATGTATGTTAGAGACAAATGGGAACTGATATAATGGTGTTTCTCTAAAAAGGACATTTAGTGGCATATCCACATGCTTCATGTGAGTAAATAGATACCAATAATTTGGATAGGTTCTTATGTTTTATTTTGTGACTAAACCTAAAAACATATCTAATTCTAATGCAAGGGGGAAATAGGAGGGTTATGGTTAAAAGAGAAATAACAAACAATTTGCTTATGTAGAAAATTGACTTAGGATATTTGATTTCTCCTTAAATAAGTCAATAGGCATTAAGCTAACCACACACTAATTTAGTTAGAGTAGAAATTGTAATACATGCTTTTGAAAACAACTATATTAACATAGAAGGGTAATCATCACAATAGTAAATAATAAATCAAGTGACGGATTTTAATTATCATTGTGGCTTGATTTTGATTGATGTTACACTATTTAACAATACTTTTTAAATACATAATTCAAGTATTTTGAAAGTGTTGTTCTGGCAAAATCTATTAATAGTCAATAAACCAATGGTTTCTTAAACCAAAGTACAATTTACAATCCAGCTACTTAATGACTTTTCCTAATGAAAACTCTCCACTCATTATTCACTTAGCTCTCTTCACTTATTTAAATTGATGAAAGTCCACTGGGAAGGGACTTTTACAACATTTATGTTGATTTTGTACAAGCTAAGCCAGGAATTGGCAATCTTTTCTCTTTAAAAGGCCAGATGATAAATACTTTAGTCTTTGCAGATCAGAGAGTCTCTGTTGCAACTACTCACCTCTATCATCATAGTGCAAAAGCATCCATAACAATATATAAATGAATGTGCATGGCAGTGTTCCAATAAAACTTTATTTATAGCTGGATTTGACTTGCAGGACATAGTTTGCTAACCCTTGACCCAGGTAATTGTCAGTTCTTAAATAACAATGACAAAAAAAAATCTTTAACCAAATCCCAAATAATATTAAACAATAGATATACAATATATTTAAATCCACAATATAACAATGAAATAGTTATTAGAATTGTGTTTTGTTTTTTTAAATCAGACTAGTCATATAGCTCTTCTGTGCTGGTTTATGAGAGAGATCCAAGTGAAAGAGGACAAACATTAAAGCAATGCCAATGAAACTCATACTTAATTTTTACTTTTGTTTTGCTTTGGTGTGATGTCCATGTTAAATGTAAACATGAAACATTTTCTTTGGTCACAAGTGAGTTTTAATCTAGCCTGAAGCCAGACTTTCAAAATTGAGTGAGTATGAAGGTAACTGCTAAAATTCCATAGTCCCCAGTTTCAGGAATATTTTTAAGATGCATTTTAAGTTATGTGCTAAAAACCAGTGCACAACTTTTCTCATTATTTGGCATACTCTTATCCTTCAAACAACCAAAACGTTAGAGTGAAGAAAACTGTAGACATTCTGGTATTTAACATGTCTAGAGCAAGTGAAATAAATTTGACACTTTCTTATGTTGTTGAATAAATACATTGCAATTTCTGCATTTATCTCCAAAAAATATACTAAGTTCACAACACGAGTGAATTTAAATTCAGGAATGCAGCAAAAAGTTATGATGACAGGAAAAAATGAAAGAAAAAATTGAGATCACTCATTCAAATCCTATTGATTCTAAAAACTAATGTCAAGCCAGTGTCTATTAATATTCCTTGGTTTTATGGATTGAATTAGAACAGAATTGAACTAGAAAATAAGCTAAAACATCTTTCCATGAAAACAAAACTATTAAAACAACTTGTTTTTTAAGTATTTGATAACTAGGAAATACGGTGCACAGAATTGTAAATGCCTGGATTCTATTTGTTAATTTCTCTAATTATTGGCCACACAATTTCCTCATTCTTCATTTTAATATCAATATATAACTCTAAATTATCAAGAAAACAATACAGTCACAAAATATACAAATCGTATCTGAAGGAGAAAAGGAATCAGCATTCTTGCTATTTAAAAGGCATAGTTATACAGCCACTTTTAAAAATTGCTTATTATTTAATAATTTGAATATTCATTATTGAATTAATCCCCTATTGTTGACCATTTATGCTGTATTTGATTTTTCAGCTAGCTAAGCAATTGTTCTGTGAACAACCTCATTTTTACAAACATATTACTTTAAAATACTTTCTTATTGTATTAGAACAAATTATCACAACTTTTGCTGCAGGAACAAATTATCACAACTTTAGGGACTTAATAAAATGAATTTTTTATCAGTCTACTACCATTATAATAAGCCCAAACTCCTCAGCTTGACCTTTGGGTCTCCTAGTCTGGAGGCAAAGCAAACTAGACATCCTGCCACTTCCGCGTTGCTAGCACATACACAGAGACAGAAATCAATCTATCAAAAATGCTTCCAATTATTAGAGAATTTGGTGAAAGATTTGGTACTCCTGAATGCCTGGTCAAAAGTACTTGGTTATGCTGGAGACTCAGACTTGTGGGGGGAGGGGGGGAAAGGGCATTTATTGAAACCTTAAAATCTGTATCCCCATCATATGCCGAAATAAAAAAAAAAAAGTACTTTCCATGAGGAATATTCCAAATACTGATTATAAATGCACTCTATACATTTATTTTCTTTTAGGGTGGGAATTATGCTTGATTTCTGAATTTGTAGAGTGCAACCTTGCAGTAGTATGACAAATTCTGAGGATGCCTGTGTGGAAAGCTCCATATTTTATGCATTCCACTTGGCCAGATCAAGTCTTGGCATGCCATCCAATGAGCTGTGAAGCCTAAGGAATCTTTTCTAAACTACTGATATTAAAAACAATTTTGATCAACTCAGTTGGAAGAATGACTGAACCATATTTCTATTCTCTCTATAGGAACAAACACTATAAGAATCATTATTATATGAAGAGCTAACCAAGAATTTATGTGCCCCAAAATGTAGAATGAAGTAGTAGGAAGTTAACTATTCAGAAAACTTTGCTATGTTTAGTTTTGTAGGTTTTATTAGTGTTTTAAATTCAGTAAATTGTAGTAATTTTTTTCATTCTAATTATATTTCCATGCATGAACCTAATTGAAAGGATAAAAGTTTGATTTTAATCTTTCCTGATTTTGCTTGTTGCATATGGCTCCTTGTCTTCTTTTCCCTTGTTACTCCACTTTTTACACGAGCATTTTGAAGTCTTTCTCTCCTTTCTTCAGTTGCAATAGTAACAGCTTTGACTTAAAATTAATTTATTGCTTAAACCAAATACCCTCATCATCTGTTTCATTTTTTAATCCATAATATTCACATGCATTGATCAAATACATTTATGGTCTGTCACTGTTTCCTGTAGTGGAAACATTCGACAATCTATCAGCTTTTAGCATCTTCCATGGACTTTTCTGTGACCTCTATGCAGACAGGCATATATTTTTGCTGTTTAAATCAGACACAAAGCAGCCTCAGATTTTCCTCATAAAATAGGAATTCCACTTGTGAAATTTTGATGTTGCACACTGTCATTATTTCCTGTCTGTAAATTATGACCAATACCATAACACAGTTAACTTGCATTAAATCTTCTGACCTTACGATCAGTGCATCCACCTCAGGCAATACAGTATGGTAACATCATGCAGAGTATAATCTTCCTGTAGATCAGCGATGTCAAAAGGAACAGATTTTAAAAACACAACAAAAATAAAACCCATGCATTGTAATTGCTTTGCGGAAGTTGTATTTGAAATGCAGGTGTGGTTTTTCCTCTATCCAGCTACAGCTCGTGTGTAGACAAAAAGAGGAGTCAATACAGAGAAAGTCAAATTTCTACATTATCCCTTTCCTTAATCTGTCACAGGCCAGTGATTGGGTTAATAGATTGGAGAAACAGCTATCTTGTCAAGGTAAACTAAACTTTCATCACAACTAGATCCCACCATCAGCGGGTTGTCCAAAAACAGGAACAAAAAGAAAACAAAATCTCTAACAATCTCTCATTTTATCTTCCCGAGCACCTGCTGCTCCAAATGATGCCAAACTGACTGACAGCAGGTAGTTTTTAAGAAAAACCGGATACTTTTCTCCCCTAGGCTTCTCATGCCTTCACTGAGGCCGTGGCATGGGATTGTTCAGCAGGAAACGTCAATAGTGCCTGCTGTCAACACAATGTGTCTATGTGCATTTTTTAAAGGCTCTTCTTTCTTGAAGTTTAGTTGTCAAGAACCTCGCTTTTAAATAGATTTCAGTGTCAATATGTGCTGCTTCCCACTAATGTTAAGAAATGGCCACAAAGAGCAGGGTCAGATGCTTTGTCAGGATGTTGGCAGTGCTGATACTTATTGGCCGCCTACCCATCAGGAAACCTCTTTAGAAACCTGGAAGGCCTGGATGAAAAGGACGCTATTACAGCTTCTTTCATGAAGTGTTTTCATCATCACCAGGCCAAATATAATGTGTGTGAGTGTGTGTATATATTAGACATACACTCAAAATATATTTTTGTCCTAGATATCGAGTGTCTATATTATTGAACAAATGCAGTGGCAAATTAAGATATGCATGTAAGAGCTTTAACATTTTCTAATGTACGTAAATTATTACAGAGACAGAAATATCGGCTGTCAATTTCTGCAGATGACACAGCTCTTCATGTTTAAAGTAGCTCCCCTGCAGTCTATAAATATACTTTCCCCAAATCCATCTATAGATAGAATTTTTTTTTGAGGGAAGAGACAATTGTACAAGTTTATTTCTTATTCTATGTAAGCTGATCAATTTAAATTTACCTCATGTTTTTCAAATATAGATCAAATAAATAGAATGTGGGATGCTTTTAGCATCAACCTCTTGAATCTCAATATTATTGTGGACATTTACTGAAAGCATTGAATTAGATTCATTTATTCTTTCTTTTCTACTACAAAATATTTTAAGTACCTTAAATGCACAATGCATTGTGTTGTGTACCTCACGGTATTGAAAGATTAATTTCTTTACTAACCAAGAAAAGTGAATTCCAGCTTCTAGCTGGAAACAGATACTGAAGTGAGTAAGAATTATAACAGGAACACAGCAGTAGCAATTGAGAGGAAACAACTGATTCATTATGACTGGAAAAATAGAGCACTTCGTGAAGGAAGTATCTTTTAATTTGAAGTTTGAAAGATGATCAGAATGTCTGTAGTTGGAATTGGGGTAAGGAATGGTAGGAAAAGTATTCAATATTGGGAAATTGGTATGAAAAATTTATTAGAAGTAATTCATGATTTTATGTGTATATGGAGTAGGGAGGGAAATGAGCCACGCATTGAAGTTAGCAAATAAAATAACACCAATAAAATAGCATCACTTATCCTATGAGAAGTTCTTGTGAGACACGGTATATACAATTGGGACTTTTTCAATTTATTCATTCATTTACCCAATCATTTTGTATAACAAATGTCTGTTGAGGTCCTACTATTGACTGGGTTCTATTTTATGCACTGGGGACACAGAGGTGAAAAAAAATAAATTTCTTGTTTTTCATGTAATTAACATTTTAGTGGAGAAAAACTGAAAATGAATGAATAAACAGAAAAGTACATAAATATCAAGTGAGATTAATTGCAAAAAAGACAAAAAGGGAGGGTAATAGTATAGGCAGATTGATGGGATGAATAGAAAATGGCACTGCTTTATTACTGTGATCATAGCAGACCTCTCTGAAGGATGGCATTTGAGCCAAGATTTAAAATGGACAAAGTCCAGATCTATGCAGAGATGAGAAGAAGAATGTTCCCAGGCAGAGGGAACAATATGTACCAAGGCCCTGAAAAAAAAAAAAAAAAACCAATTACCTTTCTCAGTTTTTGTATCAAGTGAAGGGGTACCATTACATAATCTCTGAAGTTTGTAAAATTGTGTTTAGTTTCTTTAAGCATCCATAAGAAGCAATTGACTTAGTGAGAACAATTAAGATCTCAATGTTTTAGGAAAAAGGGCAACTTTTAGTTTTCAATAAAACGATAGTTTTCTAACAGTTCTGAAAATGGCATAGAACTTTGCGTTGGAGCACAGGAACACATTTTCAGAATTTCCGAACTTTGCTATACTTGAGTGTGAATTATCTAGGGCTATCCTACCCTCGGTCGCATGATTTCATGCACTCAGCACTTCGGTTCTATCTAAGTTAACTCTCCAGATGGCGTCGTTATTTTAATAGTTCATATGAAAAGAAAGAAAATAGTAGAAATGATCTCCCGCAGAAAAATAGAATGAATAAATCCTGATAATTGGCAAAACATTGTTATCTTTGTCTAGTTTTTACTTCTGTCTAAAGCATAAGAAAACTTTACAATCACGTTGTCATTTTGAGTGGTGTCAAAGCACGCTGAATCCATAGTGTGGGTGCTGTGGAACAATGGTACTTTGGAAGACTAGACAGCTTGCACCAAAAAATATACATGAAAAATGAGAAAACAAGTGATAACTGTTCAATTAAGATTCCCAACACGGCTAAATTAAAGATAGTTGTTGCCTTAGCAGGAAGAAATTTCAACATATCTACAAATTAAGTCAAATTAATAGAAATTTTTCTTTTACAAAATAAGCCGGAGTTATTTTTTACAAATTCCTTATATACCAGTATGTTACAGATTAGAAGTGAAAGTTTAAAAATGATAGTTTGATGTTTTTGAAGATCTTATTTTGCCAAAACCTACTGCTTATATTTATAACTAAGTAGGAATATTTAATGAAGTATTTCCAAGTTAGGTATATCTAGCATCTTTCATGAAAGTCACTATCACTTGCTGACAAATTGTTCCTGTAAGTTTCCCAGTAGGAGGTTGATACTCTTGGAATAACAGCAATTGACGCAGCTGATGAGGGGAGCAAATTCTGAACCCTCATTACATCTGACATCCTCTAGTTATGGAAGTTTTGCGTGATTCAAATGTTCCAATGGTAGCTAATGTAAGCTAGGGCATTTTTATCATTAGAGATTTGAAGATCCATGTTTCTGCACCATAAATGGAAATTCATTTGCTGTTCTGATCTGAATCAGAAAGTGACATTTTCATACAAGGAAGCAGTGTATTTCCACAACACAAAAGAATGCAAACATAGCAGGGAGAGGAAGCACACAGATCTTTTTTCTTGGAGTATTCAGGTTAGGGAGTGGGGAACCCTTGAGTTTGATGGCAGCAGGCATTTTGCAATTCACCAACAGAAGCAAACCTCAAAAGAAACCATCATTAAAGACTTGATATTTGAAGCATATTTTAAGAATTAGATTAGCCCAATCTTAGACTAATCTACAAGGACTAAGAAAGTCGCTAGTTAAGAAATTGATCAATTTTAGCAGAAGTAAAGAGGAACAGCAGCATACTACCAAATGGAGAGTTTATACAAACTGGAAGAAAAACCCATGTTGTACTTTAACAAACCAAGTGTAATTACTATATCTTTAGGGGAAATCAGAAGTTGACATCAAGAAACTTATTTTGCACACATCATTGCTTTTGCAGTTGTTTCTTTTCCTGCTTAAGTTAGGGGGATATATATGTTTCTTATTCAGGAAACTTCCCCTTTTGCTTAAGTCAAAGTTATACTTCAGCTATTGCCATACATACCTATTTGGCTTCATGGACCCACAATCATTCCTCTGGTTTTTGAAGAGGATAAATGTAAATACAGATCATCCTTTAGATATTTGCATCTTAGCAAGACTTAATAGTATATAAGTAAATCAGTAGTATATATACTGATTTAAATAGAACAGACATATCATGCAAAGCTATAGGATTAATGATAGCCATAAAGCTGACTCAAACTTCTTACAGGGCCAACACTACGTGTCACTTGGCAGTATGGTGCAGCCCGGACTGGGGATTATGGGCTCTCTATAACAGGACTTAAAAATCTTAGTTGTCCTAGAGATAAGGCCACCTCGGCACAAATGAAACTTTCATGACCCTAAAACAAAGGTTACTCGTACAAGAACAACTTAAACTCTTTTTATGAAAGACTAATACCTGGTTATTGAACTGGACTAAATACATGTATAAGAAAGATAAAGAATTCCTCAAACCCTGAGAATGGTCTGCAGAGGGAGACCCTGCTGGTCAGTCAGTCATCTGACCCCTGACTATATCTGGTCCATACCACTGGCCTACTGTAGCTATTCACCTTGTAAGAGCACTGATCGAATAAACAGCTTAAACATCAGAGATGGTGCCTAAGACTCATCTTCGATGAGAGTCAGACTAAAGGGGAAAGGTCACCCAGGTGAAAGATGGTTAACTAGGACTGCCTGAGAGCCCCGAATGTGACGTGACAATCAGTTTATCAAATACTTATTCCTACCAGTTATAATGATTAAGAAAATACTTCAGCATTTGGGACAAATATGAAAATTTTATCCCTATCTCCTCCTCTATAACTAATTTAGAGTATTCTCATTTATTTGATTATTTATATATGTATGCTACTTTGTTAAATTCTTTTGTATACATGAAACTATATGATAAAAAACCTGTCCACCAAGATAATTTATGAATTTGAAGATATAAAAGATGCCATTAAGAAATTTTTGTTAATCAGTATTCGTCAATATAGATATAAGAAATCGATATAATTATGATTTAGCCAAATGGGAGGTAGTATGAAGAACATTAAAATTAGACACACATTGTTGTAAATCTGTGATTTACCATTTGCTAAGTTTATACCTAATTATTATAAATAATTTATCTCATTTATATTATTAAGAATTATTACTAATCAGTACAAAGTTTCAGATTTATACAATGGGTATAATATTTTCTCACAATGCTCTCAAAAGGGTTAAATGAACTCAGGTAGTAAAGTGCTGAACAACGTTCTTGGTAAATATTATGACATCAAAGATTACTACTTTTTATTGCTGAAAGAATGCAGGAAAAAACAGGTGATTTAAGGTTTGTTGCAACTACATTTTTGTTTAGTTCTTAGGTTCTCCTGAAATAAAATTTCTATAATACTTGCCTCAACATGAGATTTTAATTTATAATGACATTAATAATTATAAAATAAAAGATAACAGTTATAGAACACTGATTTTTTGATTCCTTATGCTAACAATCTCATGTCAAGTAATCCTCATCTCTACACTGAAAAAGAGGTATTGTCCTCACAATTATACAAATGAAGAAACCATAGAAGAGATACATCCATGAACTTGCCCAAATTTCAAATAAAAATAATGGCATGGTCATGAAACGTAAAAATGCAAAGAATGTTATATGTATATTTTGAATTTGAGCATTTTAAATAAATATATTAAGTAATTGTATCATGATTAATATACTCCCAATGTATATCTATGTTAATAAGAAATGAGTTTCTAATGAAAATAAAAATGTATAACATTAGAAAAATAAATGATGTATATGTATAAATATGTGCATGTATATGTACATATATAAAGATTTTCTATCACATGAATATCTTAAAGGCAGTTATTTAGGTCACTATAAATCAATCATTTCACATATAAAGTTACCCTTTTTATTATTTCTATTTGTGGAGTATACTATATATATAAAGTTACCCTTTTTATTATTTCTATTTGTGGAAATTCTTTATAGAACAAAACATACAGAGAAATGCCTTTATATTGTTTATTTACCATGAATGCTACTGAAAGTTAGTTTTTAAAAAGTAATTTGAAGGACAAGAATATAAAACAAGAAATCAATAGTTTGAGCTCTACACTCACAATGAATTCTGAATATTAATTAAATTAACTACAAAATATATTTTTGAGTGTTTAATAAAGTCCATATCCATATAAAAATAAAAACAAAAGAGAGTTGCAGTTTTTCCTATAACCATAATCTACATTTTTTTAATGCCACTTTTTTTCTCAGTTGCTTCTACTTATAAGTAAGGGAACAGGATGATAATATACTTCTATATCACAAAGACAATATGAAAACTGTGAATTAATAATTCACAAAATAACAACATAGGCATGTTCTATAACTATATTTATAATAAAATATAATGAAAAGATTCAGAGAGTAGAGATTCTAAAACATGAAATTATAAAGGACAGGCATAAATGAAAAAAGAAAACCATTTTCTAGCAAGAAAATTTGAACAAAGATGGAACAATTGCCCTGGTTATTATTAACATAACTTTAGAAAAAACATGGAATTTATAATGCTGTCTAAAAACACTTTGTGTGATCTGATAGAAAAAGCATTGTTTTAGAAAATCAGTGCTGGATGAAATGAATTATAGGTATATTTACATGGAACAAGTAATAAAGAGACTTCGAAGTTACATTTATTTCACTCCCATACTCAAAAAAACACAGAATCTACGCTCTTCAGTATATCTAAATAGATTCCCAATTGTAGTGATCCTCCCATGGAATTATGGCTAGAGATGATCTTAGGAACTACTAATTTTTTGTTGTTGTATTTGAGACAGAGTCTCACTTTGTTGCCCAGGCTAGAGTGAGTGCTTTGGCATCAGCCTAGCTCACAGCAACCTCAAACTCTTGGGCTCAAGCAATCCTGCTGCCTCAGCCTCCTGAGTAGCTAGGACTACAGGCATGTGCCACCATGCCCAGCTAATTTTTTCTATATATTAGTTGGCCAATTAATTTCTTTCTATTTATGGTAGAGACAGGGTCTCACTCTTGCTCAGGCTGGTTTCGAACTCCTGACATTGAGCGATCCACCTGCCTCAGCCTCCCAGAGTGCTGGGATTACAGGCATGAGCCACCGCGCCTGGCAGCAACTACTAATCCAAAAAAAATGAGATGATTTAAAGTAGATATGTGAATATAGTTAGTATAACAACACTTGCATTTTAGTTGTCTTTAAAAAACTTAGATGACTTTGAAAGAAAATAATTTGCATTTAAAATAATTTTTTGAGCTAAGGAATATTTGTATACTATGACTAAGGCACTGTTTTAACCCTTTATATATGTTCCTTAAATCCTTATACCTCTCAATGGGGCAGATAGTATATAATGATCCTGTTAAAAAGGAAAAGTCTGAGGCATAGAAAAATTATGTAGCTTTTTCAAAATCTCATCACCAGTGAGTGGGAAACTTTCACATGGCTTATTGACTTAGTGTATTCTGTAGGTAATTTGCCTAACAAGGTTAGTATTTTATTTCTATTAGCATGACTATCATAATCGGTAATATATTATGTGTATCAAGTGCTTTATCATCACTAAATGCTTTTCCATTCAGTAATGTGTTTGTTTTTCACAGAAACTTTTCAAGTGAAGAGGACAAGTATTATTATTCTTATTCTTATTCCATAGACTGACGGGAGGGAAATAGTGTGTCACCACAAGGAAAAAGCAGAGCCAAAACAGGGAGCTGGGGTTTTGTGATTCCCCAGTTCAAGATGGTTTATATACTTCAAATACTCATGTCACTGCAGTAAAATTATCTAAAAGATCCTATTGAATCACTCAGAAACACACACACACACATATTTCTTAAGAAACTATAAATGCAAATAGGTTAAACTAACTAGTAGGTAATATTTACTGAGCATACATTAAAGTGATAGTGCAGTGTAGTTCCATGGATGTAATAGCTATGACTAAAATTTTGCATCTAATCTCCTTTGAAAATAAGTCAAAGAAATTTCTGGCTCTCAAAACAATGTTAACATGAAACAAACAAAAAATAAACAAATACTCTGTTTAGATATTTTATTTTATTTATCATCCATTGGATTCACCTGAGCTTACTCAGCTTTAGGAAATTCTAAAATTTTGATTATAGTTGTTTAAAAATGGTTTCATTATTAGATTTAATAAATGATAATAATAGATATTGTTCAGCACTATATCTTACCTTCATGGGAGATTTTTCACTTAATTTATATGACGGAGAGAGATAGTTATCTACCAAGTACTTGTTCTCTCCTTCTATAAAGGGAGTTGTCACTGGGAGGTAGCCACCAAGCCAGGAACTATATTTTTTTTAGCCTCCAGAGGCTGACTGGTTGTGACACTAATGATGCTTGAAGTTTAAGATCTCTCACTGCCAAAGGCTCTTCCAAAGCCTTATACCTCATTTTGTACTAGTAATTTGTAATCTTTTTAACTTAAAAGGGAGCTCTAGCATTGTATAAGCTTTAGAATCCACAGTATTTGAAAATTGTGGTCTCCTTTTATATCCACGTAAAGCTGCATGACTAGCCCTCATTGAAAGATGATCATCAAAGTATGTTTGTAATTTTGAGCCTGGGCTTTTAAGAATTGAGTTGTGTTTCTCCATGCTGTTCTTATTCCTTCTGCTGGATGAATGCTAATAACAAGGGCTTACTTCAACCTAACAATTCTATGGCATGGAGGTTCTCTCCCTCGACAGTAGGAGCACTCATGGTTGGACTCCTGTGTGAGCAAGAAATAAATTTCTACTCTTTTAAGCCCTTGAAATTTGAGGTTTAGTTGTTATGGGAGTTTGTGTAACCCTAACTAACAGAGGTTATGATTATTTAAGTTGGGGCTAATATTGCCATTCAAACTAAAATTAGGTGGATTAAAATCTATCCCATATTGTACTTGAAACAGAATACTTCAAATATTTAGAAATTTTACAAGCTATAAGGCTTTTTTTTAAATTACAAGATGACAAGTTTCATGATAAAGCTGAAGAACACAAAAGATAGATGTCTATCTCCTTTTCTTAATATGCCTGGCATAGAATTCTTGTCTACAGTAAGGAAGATCGAATTTTTATTTTATATAAGGAAAGTGAAACATAAGAACTCCAAAGACATGACAAAATGGAACACTATTAAAAATAGCTTTTAATATGCTATGTGCTGTAAGGCAAGGGCAAAGGCCTTGGTGATGCACAGACCTGAGTTTGCACATTGGTTTCACTTCTTAGAAGGTGTGTATCGTTAGGTGAAGTTTCTTAATCCCTACATCTTTTGCCTTTTACCTTATCTATAGGATAATGTCCTCTTAGCATTTGCCTTGGCTGTTGATATTATTGTCGTTGGTGATGGTGGTGCTGGTGGTATGTGTGTATGTTTGTGTGTGGGTGAAAGAGAGAGAGAGAGAGAGAGAGAGAGAGAGAAATTGGAAACATCATGGCCATGTGTGGATACAGTGCTTGGATTATAATAGCCTGCAAAACAAGGCAGATCATTTTTCCTCCTAAACTCATAAAGAATTTAAATGTTATTTAAATATCTATTTGGTCGTTATACCCCACTATTATTAGAGAAAATAAAAATCATTGAATTGACTTCTTCTAACAGAGTTTGAAAATATGGAAATGAACATTCTGTGAGCCAGACAACACATGAAATGACAACCTGATATTCACTGGAGGTGCTTGAAGGAAATATTCTCATCTGGCTTACAATGGCAATAGTTATGATCAAAGGATAAACAACTTGTGTAAGAACACAGAGGAGGGCTCAACTAATTCTGCTTTGTGAAGTACAAGAAGGAATTGCATAAAATTAACTAGATGAAAAATCAGGGCAAGGATATGCCATTCAGATGGAATAAATTGCGTACGCCATTGAGGCATGAATGTATCCAATGGGCTGAGGGAAGATTTAAAAGCTCCAGGAACCAGAGCAGGAAGTAATTAGGTTCGATCTCTATGAAAAGCTCTCTGGTAGTAATGTGGTAACTGCAGTGGCATCAGGGAGACTGTCTAAGGAGTCCACATAGGAGATGGATAGTATCTGAGCAGGACCAATGTCAGTAAATACAGAAAGAATCTGAGTCCTGCCATGTACACTGTTCCCTCCACCTGGAAATCTCTTCCCTTTTGTCCCTCATATTCTTCCTTCAACTATTGTTCAAGGGTTACCTCCTTCAGGAAGCCTTCCTTGACCACACAGGCTGAGTTAGGTAATTTCATCTGGGCATCTATTGCCTCTGGACTGCCTCTGTCATAAAACTTCTCATACTGCATGGGAAATGTTAGATTATTGAATTTGTTTTCTTATCTGAGCACTCAATACAGTGTCTGATAATGTAGAGGACAGACTAAATCAGACAGGGATCTAATTATCTTAGAAATGGGGGAAACTGAAATTTAAAAATTAAAAAAAGAAAAAGAATTTGGATTCAAAATAATGGGGAGAGGAATTCACATAAGTGAAAATAGC